>JAUCMR010000059.1:8662361-8684582 GCA_032357425.1 Enteromius argenteus
AAAGGGGATCGAGCCTTTTCAGTTGTTGGTCCTAGACTGTGGAATGCGCTCCCCCCTGATGTAAGATCTGCATCCTCAGTTGAGGTTTTTAAATCTCGTGTCAAAACATATCTTTATTCTGTTGCTTTTAATTCTTGACTTTGCTATTGTATGTCATTTATTTTATGTATTTTAATTTATTTTATTTTATAATCCCTTGGATGTTCAGTCCTTTGGCCTACACAGTAGCATAAAGGGCTATATAAATAAACGAGACTTGAGACTTGATTTATATGCTACTTTTTATGGAAAATAAAAGTAAACACACTGAATAAACAGCAAGCAGATACACACACACACACACAACAAAAATGATGATTCGCATGAAAGCAACAGTTGGGGAAAAGCAATGGGTTAAAATGGAAAATGCCTTGATGGATTAGTATCTTAACAAGATGTTAATTTCTGGACTGGAGTGGTATGGTTACTTGTGAATTATTGAAACATTTTTATCAGCTGTTTGAACTCTCATTCTGACGGCACCCAATCACTGCAGAAGTTCCACTGGTGAGAAACACACTCGGATCAGGCCTAGTCGCATACACCTTGGGTGGCCTGAGTGAGTACATTTTCAGCCAATTTTCATTTTGGGGTGAACTACTGTATTCTTTTAACTGAAATATGGGGTTTTATAAAGTAAATATAAAGAGTACCACTAAATTTATGGGTCTTTTTTAAAATTACATCAAAACAGTAATGTTTTTTACTATTTTGAAGAACAGTTCAATTACAAAGAAAGAGATCTAACCCACATAAAAAGTGACGAACCACAGTTATTCTTGTTTTTAAATTTCATTTTAATAGTTTCTGAAATTGTTCACAATTATAGACCCGTAAGGTCAAAACTTACGATTAAAATAACCTTTAGAACAGTGTCAGTATTTTAGAAAAGTAGAAATTAAGCTGATTATAATTTACTGATTATAATAAGTGTTTGGGGGAGGCCCGTTAATTGACTTTTTCAAAACACAAACTACCGCAAGAAACAGTGATGTCGAGAACATGCTTACTAATTCTTAACCATCAACTGATTCTATGTGTAAAAATTCTATGCTTAGCCATACATAAAGGTGTCAGGATCCATATGCGTTCCATATTTTAAAACTTTTGTGGGCACACTAGGCCTGAAGGGGTTTTAATAGCCAAGGGAATTACAGCGTCTTCTCCCGCAACTAAATACGCCTGAGACTCAATATGAGCAAACTAGCCCTCTAAGGCATAACTAGACCTATGAGATAATCTTTCTTAGACTCTGATAGACAGGTGTAAATACTCCCTCGAGGACCTTCAAGTGAATCCAACAACCCCAGAGACCTACATCTGATGTCTGTAGAAACTCTGAGAGTGAACTTTGTCGCTACGCCCAGCTTGAATTCTGAGCACTGTAAAAGCAAAGGAGAAATGCCGTAAGATGAAGCAGAGAAACAGAAATGTGAGAATCATGGAAGACCAGCATGAGAGAAACGACTAGTAAATGTCACCTCTGTCAAACAAGGCTGCAGTTACGGTCTTGGCCCGCTGTGCGTGAAGCCCATATAAAAAAATCAGTCGTGCTGGCTAAAGAGGATTCCACATCCTTTGGATGGCCATCATGGTGATCTTATCGTCATGGTGTTCCCACATCCACTTCTCATTTTCCATCCAAACCTCAGCCCAAACCAACACCACAAAATGAGATATGATTGATCACTGCACCGCTACAATTATTTCATCTGTCTCCACGATTCCATTTTCAGATCATGTCATTAAGAGTGGCTCCAACAGGTCTCTCAAGATGTGCCAAAACAGATTCGGTTCAAGAGGCCACGCGTTCACCTACTCTCAAACGCACCCCGTTGTGTACTTTGGTGTGTTTACAGGTTACCACAAATCCAAAAACTTGTGTCGGTGGTTTTTGAGTCTCCAAGTTATTCAGAACAAACAAACCGATCCCAGTTCTCTTGGATGGAAAGGTCTGAACAAAAGAAGGCCTCTAGGCGGTTATGGAACCATCTTGTACCGGTTAACATCAAGAGGGTTCAGTTCATCTCCATGAGCTAACTAAATAAACAGCCCATGTGTTTGATCACAGATGTAATTCTATGTGTAACCTCAAAATATCCTACAATGGAGTGTTTGCCTTGGCCATGCGTGCTGTGTCTATTAAGCAAGACCATCACGACACTTCAAAGCCTCATAGGCCTTGTATTCCTGGACCTTGAACCTCCCTGAGATGTTTATCTGCCCTTCTGAGATCTTAAGAACCATAAAGCCCTGGGCCAACGACGTGGTCTTCTCTGTCTTAGACCGTCCCACATGCACTCTCGGCCCAAACACTCCATATGCAGGAGTTCATAACGAGTGCAGCCATTTTTACACCCTCCCGCTTTGAGACAAACCACTCTGTTGAGGACGAGAAGAAAACATTGCTGTCTTCCATAAAAGGTTTTGAAGAAAAGCAAAGAAAACATCCTCATCTTCTGGACTCCAACTAAGTTTCCAGATGTGCCCGGGGTCGAAGGTCGTAGATAAAAGTACCAGGATGTGGCAGAACCCTAACTAGAAGCTAGTTTCTAGAGTGAGCATTCCTCGCCAGAGGGGAGCGGCGCGAGGAGGGTCGCGCTGTTTCTTCCCTCCGGCATGCCCAGCGAGCGGTCTCATTTTGCACTAGTGAGTTATTACACTGCAACTTCGTCCTCTCTACCTTTGCAGTGTTTACAGATGCCGGCTGGGCGAAATGTCAAGCCTGTTAAGCATCACTAAGGGTCAGAAAAAAAGTTTGAAGGTTTCGTTCAAGAGGCCCTAGGATCCAGGGGTCCGATGGTGATGCCTTTTACCTCGGTGTAATGAAATTCGAGATTTCTTTACTAGTCTAGCGTGCTCACGTCATCGTCACTTTTGCAATAGTTTGTTTGTGGACCCGTGCTGTGGCGCGACGCAGGCGTCTTTTTAAGATGAGGGGAAGGTGATGAGTAATTTTATGATTGACTAAGTCCAGAGGTCTGTGCTTATTTTTGTTCCCCGCCATGTCATTTTCTTCCTCAGAATACAGATGATAGAGACATCATGCATTGGGTAAAGACGGCCTTCCATTACCCTCAAGTGCACACATGCTAATACACAATATTAGGCTCATTTATAGAAAGTACTAATACGATTACTTCAAGTGTGTCAGAACCTTAATAAGTGTGGAAATTGCCCTGTCAAAGAGAGGGGGTCAATTACACGATTATGACGGAAAATCTTCCAGATTGTTTCTTTACATAAAGTAATCTGCTCGATTAACGGAGATGGAGGCAACTTCATTCTAATTTTGAAAAGTAGAGAAAATCGGAATGACAGCGACAACTTTATTTTTTTGTGAATTAGGATAATACCAAGATTTGGAGGATGGGCTAAGCTCACATGTTCATGTAGATAGCCCATCAATTTCATCACAAGGCTAACCTCCTAAAATAGTTTTGATCCTTTCTCTGTTTTTTTTTTCCAAAACCGAAGGTCTTCTGTAAATCTCTAAGTATATAATTTACTCCTAATTGGTTTTTAATTGGAACTTACTGTAGATGTTTAACACAGGATTACAGCATACAAAGGGCATTATGTTCTTGTGAGCGTGTGTCAATGATGGCATGTGTGCTCTGTGAAGGCCTGCTGGTCATGGAGTTACTCAGGACTGAAGGAAGCTCAGTGAACCACTAGATGGAGTCAAACCCTAGTTAAGAGCCGCTGGGAGGTGGACATTACCCTTGTTGTGAAGAAGTGAACCGGTGCATTTGTATAACTAACAACCTGACTGTGCAACCCCGACTGTTTAGACCACACTTGCCCTCTGCTAACCTGCTCCCTGTGTCATGTTCCAGAGAATTAATAAGCATAAGAGATGAATCTAATTGCTTGTATATTACAAAGCATGAATTCCTGACAGTGTATTTAATCAAGTTAACAACACGGATGCAATAACAAAATAATAATGTAGTTGAATTTTAATTTAAAATGTGGAGTTCACTTTAATTATATCTCCAGCACTGTTGCCAATAAAATAAATTATAATATAAATCAAATATATACATATCATTTCTGAATAAAAAAAATTGCTTAAAAGCAACAAAAATGTATAGAATGCCACACTATTTTTCTTTTTTTTTTTAAATTGCAACAAGACATGAAAGTGTCTCTTTATTCATACATAATCCCAGACGATCCCACACATCCCAGAGGGAAAAAGAAGAAGAACAGATGTCTTGGGCCTAACATGACAGGTCATATACGTTCTGCAGTCAGGAGACGGGAACAATTGTCAGAGAATCTACTGCATGTGGAAAGACGAGGACTACATGCTTGACTGCTTGATATGATAACCCTGATAGCATGTGCCATACCCTAATGGAATGAAAATAATAGCCGATATGATGACGGTTGAAAAGTGACATGCTATTCTGTTCCTATGGCCTGTACTCAAAGCCTGTGTTTTTTATTTTGCTGGTGCACAGTTCGCACAGTTCCAGGAAAAGCACTACGGTTGCAATTAGATCATTTAAATACAGCCTTTCTCCTCATTTGTGATAAATTACAGATCATTTGTGGTATAAAAAAAAACACAACAGCACATTCATATTCCTCCATTTTTCTTAATAATATCGCTCAGTGGAGTACAGATTTGAGTCTTTACACTTACCACATTATTTCTTACTTAAAGACAACACTTCCTTCTTGGAGAATGCACTTCGCTCTGTCAACAGATGTTTGACACAGGGAAAACAGCTAAAAATTACACACGACTCTTGATATAGCGCTCTCACGTGAATTGCACCATTTAGCATTTGCCGTTTGACAGGTAATTGACTTTACCCTCTGACAAAGTGAAACGTGTGTGTTGTCATAAATAATGCAGAGTTTAAGAAGCTCACATTTACACAGGCATGAATATTCATCAGTAAACAGAGTTGGAAGAAACAACACCCACCACTTAATGTATATGGGCTGTTTTTTCGTCTTGTAACAAGATACAGTTTTAACTGGTATAATTTGCTAACATCAGTTACTCTAAAACAAAGATAAAATCAGTTAAATTTTGCACTAGCTTCTTATACAATGCATTTCCTCTGAGGTCAAAACATGTATATTGATCCCAGACTCTGTTTTGCCATTTGCTAGCGTTATTGTCTAATATGACCTAAAAGCCCTGAGTATGTAAAGCTTTAGACAGCTGAGCTGATTAAAAACTTGCCTTTTGAACATTAAATTATTCCAAGCCATCATTTCGTCAAGGATACAATTGTTTCGTTTGAGTTTTTTCCCCCTTCTCTCCCCCATCACCCTCAGATGGATGTAGGCCTAATTCTGCCGCCTTTTAGAGAAGCTCTTTAGTCTTGTGAAATATGATTAATCTGATTAGTCATTCAGGCCGGTCTGCCTTTATGCTTACATTAACTAGCACAAAGAGCCCCCCTACAGGTTAAAGTTTAAATGTGGATTACCAGATAAAGCCAGCCCTGATTAGGTTACTAAGGGCCATGCAAGACGGAGAGAGAAAGAGAGAAAAAAAAAATTAGATATGCTTCGCTACTAATTTCACAAACATCTTCATTTTATTTTTTTCCCTTTTCTTCTGTTGTTTTACGCTTTAATTCAATCCAGTGAAATTCACTTGGATATCAGTTTTAGACAAAAATCTTTCAGCAATTATGTAAATGGCTAAAGGGTTCCACACAATACTGTATGGAAATGGAAAACAGGAAGTAATTCTCTCATAAAGGACAGATGGTAACAGTGCTGTAAAGTTACAGTGAGAGGGCAGCACTTCAGAAAACACCAAGATTTTGTGTTTACAACGTAATGCCTTTATTTAGTGTGATGGTGTCTGTGATTAAAAGCACTTTTACAAAATGTAGTCTACAAAAACAACCAACTTTACCAAATTGAAAGAATAATTTAGATTATTTTTGGTGAAGACTTCATTCATTCATTCAGCATTCTGTAATAATGCACTATTGTGATTTATGAGCACATTTATGCCATGAGAATAATTCATAAAACGAGCTTTGTGATTTATTAATTTTTTTGGCAGAAGTGTAAATGTTATGCTTGTGCTAAGATAGCGTAGAAATTAAAATGTGTTTCCTGCATACAAAATACTGAGGGCAAACAAAAAGAAATCAAAACCACAAAACAAGCAATTAAAATAATCTTTGATATGTGTGATACATTTTAAAAGCTCTATTTCACCTAAGACGTGACAATAGCATATCACACGCAAGCCTTCAAAGGGCTGCCATGGCAAACCTAAACTCTCTTGAAGACTCCAGCATGCAAAAACGAACAAAGGAATATGTGGGCGCTGACAATTAATAATAATAAAGCCGTGTAACAACACAGGCGTCTGTTGTGCCCAGCTCAGATAAGAGGGGATGTTAGTTTATCACCCTGGCCTGTGTTAACCAAGGGTGGCTGAAAACTCTTTGCCCAGTGGATTACGTTACAATCTCATAGGTGGTGGCACACCGGCTTGAGCGTTGGGAAGTAAAACCCACATACATAAATCTGAGCTTCCGCCTTTGGACTCACCTGGTAACTGCAGACCATCCAACCAGAGGAAGGATGTTGGGGGAAATCGGGTGGAGGGGGTGTTATGCGGCTTGATATAGAGCTCCAAGGTTTATTTTTTTCCCCCCATCGCCCACCAAGGCCTGCTCCAATACCACCGTCTGGGACTTTGATGTGACCATGTTTATTGTTGTCTATTCTTGCTCGTCCACCCTGTTGTTCTGACGTACCTCTCCCGGGTACAGCGAGACAGCGATGGGATGAGAAAGAGAGCCCCATTTATTTCTGCTAATTTTCCTCTCTTTGTGATGGATGGCTTTCTTATTGTGCCATTTGGGCCTTTGAAAAATGTTCTACGAAGCAGAAGAAATTGCCAGTTTCCATATCATACAAATCTGCTGCCATTCAAATATCCAGCAATGAACTGTCTGAATACTCGGCTCTCTATCACCAAATCTTTATTCAGTTAAGATACTACTAAAAAAAGCAAGTCCATAAATAAAAAAATTAAATATCACATAAGTCTGGCAAGCGCCCAATTTTGTCTCACAGATGCCAGGTTTCAATGGCGCTGGCCATTTTGTATATTCTAAACACTTGAAGCCAGAAACTGAAACATACAGTAGTTCTGTAAGTTTCAAATAGTTATGTCCAATATGAGAGAAATGCAATATAAACACACAAGCAAATAAAATAAATGCTAATGGACATACCTTTAGAAAATATCAAGGTCACATTAGCTGAAAAGCGCTGAAATGGCTTTTTTTTTCTTTGGCTTTAAGTTTGAATACAGTAGTTCACTATAAGTATAATGATTTATGATGGTTTATCATATGCTGTCTTAGCCCTGTACTGCCTATTTTTGCTAGAAATATTGGTGAAAACTAATTAGTTTTCTCTTTTTTTCAAAATGAATAAATATGTAGTATAATAGTAAAAACAGTAGTAATTTAATTACAAATGAAAACATACACACACTCACATACTATAGATAAATAGTTAGATTTGTTAAATATAGAACTGTTAAATATTTCTTGTCGACCACATCTCTTCTCTGATCAAAATATTTATATGCAAAGTGTGTCGAAAACAAAAACCTACAAAAAGTTGCCCGACAAACAAAGAAGGGGTGTCATGAAAAGAAAGAAGCAAAAAACTTTCATCTTAAAGGCTTTATTCTCTGAGTTCCCTTTTATCCTTTCTTTTCGGATTACTCCGTGTCTCGGAGGCTCTCAGAGGGCCCCAGTTCTTATTAAATTATTTCTGGGTGAAATGGACACAACTTGAATGGAATCATTAAACTTCGCTAGTTATAAGAATGCGTCAGAGCCGCCACAAGATGAAAAGTGACGCGGTTTCATGCTCCTCCAAAACATTTAATATGCCATGAAAAGATATGACATCAATCCTCGCAAAAACACAGGGGCGAAATGAATGATGCCATTGTGACTCTAAACATCAATCATGCCCAATACCCTGGAAAACAATGGTGTTTTATTTGCATTTCAGAGGTGACAAACAACATTAGTGACTGGCTTAACATTGTCAATTCCATTACTCAAGACCTGAAGCAAATCAGAATTAAACTGTGGCCCAGTTGCTAGGCAGCTGAGTTCTCTTGACATGGTGGTTAGTTTTTCTTTCATTGCTTGACAAGAGCCAAGTGAAAAGAGTTTTGAAAAAGTTGCTAAAAGCACAGAGAGGAGGGGGATAATTGGTGCCACTGGATTGTAAGGCGTCTCTTGTGTGGAAACAGACTGTGGAGAAAAGAGAGAGAGGGAACCCATCGCACGATAATAAAAAATCAACTCTTGTACACAAACTTGACCTGGGTACTTTCATGGCCTTCAATAATTCAGAGGCCTGTCTCGCTTCCACAAATACCATGAAAGTCCTTCAAATGACAGGTGAGATATTGGATGACCCAAAACAAGACAGGTCTTGCCTTACAGTCTGATTTGATAACTGTTGTCCTTGGATTTGAGTGCACATTAAGAAGCCTTCTAATAAGTTTATTTTAGGACAATTTTAACAGCTGTGCAAAATTGTTGGCCAATTATTATTATTTTTATTTAATGAAAACCTTGCTTGCTTTGTGACTGGGATTTTCCATTTAATTGTCCTCTGTAAAATGTCTGTAATCAATCGGTCTAAAATAGCAATAGCACACCTCTCATCAACAAGCAGCACAGTTTGAGGTGCCATTCATGTCCACAGAACAAATGGCACAAGATGAGTTTTGCATTGACTTTTAGGTCACAGGTTTGTTTAAAGACTTTTAGCATGCAAAATTTTATCAGGCACTGCAGTGGACAAGATATTTAAAATAAATAAATAAACAGCAACATATGTGAACACAAAATGTACCTTAGCTAACACTACCAACAATGAAAAAGATTTCCAATAAAGCTGACCAATTATCAACTTTCAAGCAAAAACTTAAATAAATAAAATAAAATAAACAGCTTTTTTATCTAAACAAAAGAGGCAGAGGGTATTCTTCCAGGAACCTGCAGCAGTCCCAAAAAACTTTCCAAAAAGTGCACACCCAGTCTAAGAGAGGACCAATTAATGCTGGATTAAGACTCATGCTTATTTACAGTCGCCTTTGTGCTCTTTCCTGCAATCTGACTTCCTCAATGGAAGAAAGATTGGAGGAATAGAGGGAGAGGAAAAGGGAGAGAATGAGAGAAAAAAGAAAGGAACCTGAGGGAGGGAGGCCAGAGTCTTGAGAGAGAGCGGGAATGGGGGGTTGTTTAGACGCAAGAGGTGTAGTGAGGTGGCTGGCTCCATTGTGAGGACACCACCTCTCTCATTATACCCTCTCAATCAACACTCCTGCTCACAGGAAGCCCCTGGAAAGCCCATCTGCCATGGCTAATCTGCAGGCAAAGTCGTGGCCGCACCGTCTAAGGCCCCGCTACCCTCAGCTGTATTATTCTCTCCCACCGCCACTGCGCCAGGGATCAGCCAAAGCCCATTAAAGTAAATAATAGCCAGAAATGACAGGCTTAATGCGGATTGGGGAGGAAGTTGAAGACCAGTTTGAACTGTGAGCTCTGATTAATAGAGAATAGCATTTGAAAGTAGACGGAGAGAGAGAAAGCCCAAGAGCGAGCCAGAGAGAGCAAGAAGCTGGGTAGGAAAGGGCAAATTACCTCAGCTCCAAAGGCTTCTGAATCCTTAGATTGATGGTGCTTTCCTAATCTTCCTAGGCACAAGTGAACCATAAACTAGTCTTAATTTCTGTAAGGGAACTTTGTTTTGTGATGCATTGTACCTGTTTGTGAAAATATACTTTATGTTTGTAGGAGATGCTACGGGGATCGGATTTTTGGCCCCAAAAGCAAAGCCGAAAAGTCACTGGTAAAATCTAAGGAAAGAGGAAAAGCTACCCAGCAAGGATCCCGTCTTTCTTACAGATAGCATCAAGGTCACCTACATGTAGTAGTACTTTATGCTTAGCCTAATCTTCATAGAACCATTTCTGAGGTCTTAAGGTTTTTCCATACATTTCGGACCGTTTATATCCAGCTGCAAAAGATTCTTTGAGCCCTAATCCAAAAAGGGAACATACTGGCTGTGCTTTATAAATTCGATTTTAGGGTGCCAGGCATCTTTTAGACACAAGGTAAGACTCGTAGAAAAACTGTGTATAGTGAATGTGATATGCTTTGAGTTACTCAAATATAAATAAAGTAACATATAAACCAAATTCCATTTTACAATAAATAACCTATAACCAAACCACAAAACAACCTGGACTACAGTGAATTTCCTCAGAAATTCAATAGACATTGGTCTGAAAAGGAAAGTCACACTTCTGAGGATTACTACTGATTACTACTACATTCTTTTATCTGCTACATTGGACCTAAAAATACGACTGTGATTTCTATATCAGGAGTAGTCTTACTAGGGAATGTCTGCAAAGGTTGGTACTACAGTATGTAGTAATTATCTCAGTAAATGTACCGTAGTCAGTATGCTAGAACAATGTGGAACTAAATGCAGTTTTATTCCAAGTTAATCACATTCTCCTCTGCCTACTTTCATTGCCTTCAGGTCAGGAATGGTGACTGAATAAGACTGCCTGACAAAACTGTGGAGTCTTGCTTGTTTTGTGGTCGTACTTGAGGTTAGCTCTCTTGTGCCTGAGTTCAACTGGAGGACTTAATATGACCTGTCACCTGGCCGACGGTGGAGTCTGTTTCCGCAAGATTATGTCAAGCACTTCCACCTCTGCCTAACAAAGGTTAAAAATTGCTTATACATCTGTGAATGAATTGGAATGCTCGCAGGAAACAAAGGCTAAGGCAAATGGTTAGCGACTGAGAAAGCGTCTGATTGGCTGCTCACCCTTTGCCCTGTTCCATGAAGAGCAGATTATGTTAATGTTATGGAGATAATACTCAATATGATCTATGATAGACCTCACAATGGTGCGATCCTTGGGTTTTAAAATGTACGTTGTGGGATGGAGGGGCTAAGGAACAAAAGGTTTTGTGGAAGGGTTTGAGCGAGGAAAACATGAGAGAATTTTGAGCTTTGAGACATAATGAAGTATTTAAGATCTCCAGAATGTGTTATTGACAGAACTGTAAAATATATATATTTATATAAAAAAACATAGGAGTTCACGGGGTCTCATGAGAGGCGCTTACGTTTGGTTCTGAGAAGTGTTTAATGGTATCGATTTTTATTGTTCAATGAAGTGTGTGAAGTCTTTGACAGGCTTATTGAACTGTTCCGAAAAAGTGTTGTTGAAGTTGACTGTTTGGGGAACATCCTTTTAGTGTCATAAAAGAATTACAGTTAGAAAAAAAAAAAGAAAGAGAGAGAAAGGAATGGCATGGAAAAAGGCTTTCCCGGTTCTCGAGGTCTAATTCTAATAAATACTCAGGCTTGTGCAAGGAATTTTTAATAGGACCAAATAGCATTGGTGCTGACAAGACTTAGACTTGATTAGCACATGTCCTTTCTAGGATATCTACTGTACCATTATCCTATTCGTAGATATTCCCATAAAAACCGCCAGCTGTTGGTGATCTCATAAAGATTTCTATTCCCCTGGCTAAGTCATACATGTGAGGACTCTGTTGGCCAGTAGAGGCCTCCCATGCTTTGTGCAACTTTTCCACACTCTCTTGACATGTTTGAGACTTACAAATGGATGCCTGTAGCCATTGCATTTGTATGGCTCTCACAACACAGAATCTTTGGAATACTAAGAAGTTCTTGATAAGGTTGGCGCCTGGTATGACAAGTGTTTTGGTTGAAACCATTAGAAACCATTAGTTTTTATCCAAAACACTTACGTTTGTGCTTAATGTATGCATTTTATCAGTAGGTGTGTTCCCTGGGAATCTTGGCAGTGCAAGTCGCACGCTTTACAAGTTGAGCTACAAACTTGGTAGACTATGATGTTCTTCAAAACCTTTGTTCAAAGAGCGAAGAGCACCAAACACATTGACGCAGAACACATTGTTTACTCACCAACGTCACTGAAACAGTTTGAGCACTGCTTTATCTTTTTATTTACCCATCCACTTCATCTTTCCCAAAGCCCACACATGAATCGCATGCATCTGTGCCAGCGTGTGTCACTAGGTCTGTTTTCCTTCCTGGCCGAGTCTCTTCTGTGATTTCTATATCCGTTGTCATGGTGACACAGCAACAGGGAGGAAAATGGCAGCCTAACCTCTGGCATTCATGCAGACCAGGCCAGGCCTGAGGGCAAGGGGGGGATTGCAGCCATGGGCTGCAGGACCCTGCTGGGTCTCCCGGCCCTCAATCAAATTCTTTTGACCTCAGAGAAAAATGAGAACATTCTAATACCCTCCGCTACTGTTTTAGTGAGATTAATGTCCCAGATCGTTGTGCTAACTCCGCTTTTCAAAGACGGTTGGTTAAAATACTGAACGCGGGGCCTTGTGTATGCTTCCAGAAACAACTCTGATGATTTACAATTGGCACAATACGCCCTCAAAGAGGCAATTGCACGACAAAGAGGTTGTTTCTTGCCTAATTTGGGGGCAAAGAATGGCCCTTCGATCCAGATCCAACGTTACTGTAAGGGAGCAGTCGTTTTTGTGCGCAATGTGCCACAAACACCTGATTGCTCTTGAGTGGTGAATAGAACAGAAGGGAGGGATTTTCATGACAATCTCACAATGCTGAGGAAGTACATTATCACCCGACTGCAAGGCACCAAGGCTGTCGTAATGAAGACATCTACGTTATTAAAATCAAATTCGGAATCTTCAGCATGCCTTGTCTAATGATGAGCGAACAGCTCGGCTGTCATAGGGGGAGAGAATGAGAAAGAAATAGACGAAGAAGATTTTTCCCTTCGTTTGGCGCCATGCCCAGATCTCATTCAAGCAGAACTCTTCCCACAGCAAACTTCTGCCCTACCAATTAAAGGACAGATCCACCCTCCCCTTCCTCAGCGCGAGAGGATATTTCAAACTATATTTGTTTTTATGACACACAATATTTGGATTAACATGTTGATTTGACGTACTGATTCGCATCACAAATCTGCCAAACCTCAGAGGATTCGCATCTTTAAATTTACATTGTACATTTACACAAACAAATCAACCCAAATTTTGTGCTATAACACGCCTTATTGATTTAAATTAGCACTGGGCTTGCCTGCTGCACTTGCTCTTGGTTTGATCGATCTGTGGGAAAATAAATATCTGTTCACTCAAAGTGCCGTGTTTAGTATTGTTTCCTGCTCCCCTATGGAGCGAGTGTAAAATCTAATAAAGAAGATCTGAGAGAAGGCACTTTGATCAGGGACTCCTCAAACAAGAAAGATCACATGGGACAGAATGAGGAAATCTTTGAGGACTATAATACTAATGCGAACAGGTTCTGGTTTTACACCATAAAAAGATCCATACAACACATTTTATCTGTGCTATCTCTATACACTCACCAAAAACATTGCGCATTAGAAAGAGCTGCAGTTAAAATTACCAATACATAAAGTAACATTTGATTTCTTAAAAATATATCATTCCTGAGATATGCAGTGCCTTTTTTAACGTGACTGTAAATTAATGGGAAGAAAACAAACAGAAAGGAAATACCAAGTCAATGTTTAGAGTTAACAATTAGTTTACAATGGGGTTAACTTAAACTTTACTTCAAAAATAAAGTGAATATTGTACATTGATCAAACATAGAATGTTTTACATTGACAAATCAAGGTAATGTCACAAAATATCAGACCATTTCATTAAATACATTACTAATACTTACTGATGTTTGTGCTGTTGCTCTCTCACCAACAATCCTGTCAATTGCTGGATTATGTCACAGAGGATCTGGATTTTTAAGCTTTCTTTCTTAAACAAATGCATATAACCATGTAACATGAACAAAATCTCAGCATTTTTTGTGTGTGAGTTTATAATTATGTCTGTTTTCAAGCATGGAACATATTTTATCTCTGTTCAAAAGTTCCCCAGACGCAGAACCATATGTATCAAATTCAGTTGTAGGGAGTTATCAAAAGAAGTGAGAGTCCTTGGAGGCAGTGTTGAGAACTGATAACCCGTCAATGCTGTTTTATTATGGTTAACAAATCTAACAGTGTAGATCTGTATCTTCACACCCCAGATGTTTCTAGAACGCTTAAAATTTTCAAGTGTCTGTACAGCTTCTGACTTTAAATATATTGCGCCATATGTCATGCAAGCTTAAAGCACTTTCTAAACACTTTCTGGGCAATGATATCACAGCTCATATTCCGGGTTCAATACAAGTTATGCTCTATCCACAGCATCTGTGGCTCTCTGTCAATTACCACAGACAATAATACCAACTCACATCCTCAAAACAGCAAACCAGAAATATGTACAATAGTGTATTACACTATTCAAATCTCCCACCGTTAATGTGCCTTAGATGAAGATTCTAGATCATTCTAAGTTCTACTTGTGACCAGTGGAAA
The DNA here is from genome assembly GCA_032357425.1 of Enteromius argenteus. Lineage (NCBI taxonomy): Eukaryota > Metazoa > Chordata > Actinopteri > Cypriniformes > Cyprinidae > Enteromius > Enteromius argenteus. Next base: position 8,676,892 of record JAUCMR010000059.1, read on the forward strand.
AGATTATCTTGAGCGCAGCATGCACCACGTATTGCAGCAGATGATAATATACAACCTTTACGTTGCGCTGAAAACCAATTTTCGACAGTCTTTCAAACCCAGCGGCTTTAGAGTAGTAGGATCAGCAGGTGGACTGTATGATGTGGTGTAATAATAGATTGTAAAGCCCTGACCGGTGGCTGCTTAGCTGTGGTCAGTAATATGCAGCGCTCGTGTCATGGCTCAGAGGACCAGGTCCGCTGCTGATTCGCTCTCTAGAGATGACATTCATGCTGCATTATTATAACAGCAGTCAGTGACTGTAGTGTGAGTCACCTCCGCCCCTTCACGCCATGAACAAAGACGTGCACAAATAGAAGAACATGGATATGGAAAGAAAGAAGATTATAAGCCCCAGAGATGGTAATTGATTTGTAATTATTACAACCATCATTAGAGAGCATGTTATGTGGTAGTTATCATTCAAACATTTTGTACAGTTTGTTGACATGATGTTCTGCACATGGGCCAAAAATACTTCAAGATCCTTGGATTTAAAGTAACTGTGAACCACAGCTTACATCCCATTTATGTAATCTGACAAAATTTAGAGGGAAAAGTGTATAAGCTGGGACTTTATCTGTTTGGAAATTAATGGTGATTGTTGAGAGGTGAAGTCAACCAGAAGAGTCATTTTTAGATGCAAAAGATTTACATTTAGTTAATATTTGGAATAAGATCTACCCATAAACCATGTACAATAAAGCCAGAATCGTCATTATCATCATCATTATCCTCATAATTATATATATATATATATATATATATATATATATATATATAAACACACAAATATAGATTGTGTGTGTCTGTGTATATTTACAGTAGACAACATTTGAAGTGGCACACACACAAACATACACACACACACACACCTACACACACATACATATATATGTATTTGTGTGTGAGAGTGTGAAATAAGCAACCAATAATTATTTATAATTACTAATTACTCATTAATTATGTTACTAATCTTAAAGTACTTCATTATTTAAACTACATCACAGTCAGTTTGGAATTTATATGCATACAGCTTCACTAGATAATAGACTAAATTGTAGTAATATCATTCAGTTTTGATGTGCCCTTAATCAATTATATATGAATTATAAGCTTAAGAGCATAAAGCACAAGGCGTAATCCAGTATAGACAGCATTTTATTTAATCATAACACATGGAAACAGATATCCTACAACCCAAAGCACAAAAGACCTGGATGCATTTCAAGCTCAGCAAAAATGCCTAACAAGTTTCCCCTAGACACATTTTGACAAATGGCCCCCACTAGCAGTGCTTAGACCCTGCGCTTTAGCATTAAAGAAAAGACCCTATGGTGCAGGGGCCAGAACGCAACTTGGATAGCTGACGGATAGCTCCATTAGAGAAGGGTCCCTCGTAGAAACCTCGTCTTAGGCTATCTCCTGGTCCGATTGCTGACGACATGGGGAACACACACATACAAACACATGGCCACCTCAACAAAAGCACACACATCCCGCAAGAAATATATTAAAAAGGACTCAGTCAAGCATCTCCTTTTGAGCTCGACTGGAACAATGGCTTGACTACACAAGTACAACACGTGGCTGATCCCATTGCCGTCTCGTTTGGCTTCTTTGGAGACTTGTTCCTGGGACCACCATGAAACAGGAGGCGTTTGAAAGGCCCGGCCCGATAATCAGCTCTGAAGGAGGGCAAGCACAATTCATATTTCAGCCCTCTCTTTTTCTCTGACTGGCGGAGCCAGCGAAGCAGGAAATGACACGGGATGTTTCAATCTAGGAACGGTGAGTACTGTAGCCCCCGAGGCTGGATGGTACAGCCCACTCAGATGTGACCGAGCAGCCTGCTGTCTGTGACAGCACACGCACACAAATACACACTTTCCCAGCAGTGGAAACTGCAATTCATCAGCGAAATTAATTCACACAACTCCAAACGGGTGCATGTAAGGGCTCAACATCCACTCGAGTGTTTTGCAACGTCGTGAAGTGGCGCATAATATTTGGCGGTACACTATTTCTGCACTCGCAGACCCACGTTCCTCCGGAGGGGGATTTGATTGGAATTGTGTGGTAGTAAGCCGCTGAAAGCTTCCAGACAAGTGGGATGAAATGTCTTTACGGGCCTGGGATGGCTAGTCCCAGGGCTGCTGTCATCTACGGCTGTCTGCCTTCCTCCAACAGGACGCCCAGGGACTTAACACGGGGGTGAAATGACATTACAAACAATTATATTTCAACACTCTATTTATATCGGTGTCCTTTCGCAAGATCGTCCCCTCTCCGCTCTGACACGAAGCCTTAATCCTAGGAATGATTTGGGGTGGGGGGTGAGAGATGGTTGAGTGGGGGGTAGATGGGGGTGTTGAGTAGTATCACGCACAGCTCGCAGGCAGAGGAAGAACGAGACAGGAAGAGAGACAGGAAAAGCAACCTTCAGAAAAATGAGTGTCTCTGGGATAAATTCCGCTAAGATGAGCTCAATATATCACTGTCAATAACACAAGTGAACACAGGACAAGGGGACATGCATATTAATTGAACAGAATCTGATTAAATCACTACAGTTTGACATTTTGCAAGATGGCCACTTTATCTTAGCGGACGTCATTGCTAGATTGGTTTTGTACGTTGGCTCATTCTCTAATCTGGGAGCACATCTTAATTGCATGTTATCACCGTTTGATTGCTGTGGCATTATTTTAAATAGTCTGGTAATTACTCTGTAGATTGTGTGTATATAGCCAATGGCTGTTGCTTGTACGATGAACGTACTGTAAGTGAACCGAGTGCCAGGCCAGAGGTCTAATCATGGTTAGCCACACCGTTGAAGAAAGTGTCAGAAATCTTGGCAAGCTACAATAGCAATTAGTAACCTGCTAGTTGCACTTTAATAGGCTGTTGACACTAAACATGTTATTTATTATTATTACTTTTTGCATTTCACTGCCCTTCTTTTCCATAGTTCTTCTATATAATCATGCAATAGACATGTTTGACCCTTGGCCATTTGATGTCAAGTGTTTTAACCCTTGTATGGTGTTCAGGTCTGTGGGATCTTTTTACTTTTCATCAAAATATATATTTTTTTTTTTCAAACTGAGACTCGCTGGCCTCATTTTCTTTGAAGATCATATGTATCAGAACAAATTTGACCATATATATGCATATATTTCTTGTAATTGGGTTGAAGTAAAAATCTGTTGAGTATTTTAACGTATAATTTTTTTTTGTGTGTTAAATTAAAAACTGAAAACTGCAGCGTTTGCACCAAACCCTGGCTGAGTAACAAAAATATGAACACCACACAAGGGTTAAATAATGCCAATCGCCACTTTATTTATACAAAGAAGCAATGTAAAGAGAACAATATCCAGTTTTTAAAGACAGACCTTTACTATTTCTATTCTTCTGACATAAGCAAATCAAATTATATTTTACAGAAATATGTAATTTGTGTGTCATTTTTATTTTTATTTTTATTTTTTTGGTGGTGGTTTAAATGAACGTAACTATGAAAAGAACTGATTGTCAATGCCATTTTATCAATGCAATTTTTCCCTCTTACCCCTTTATAATCCTTATTAAAGTGTTTATGAGAACAGCAGTGCTTTGTGTATAGCGAAAACCAATGAAAATATATACTGTATATTATTACTGCTAATCCATAATCACCACCCACCTATGTTGCATAATCTCACAAATCTGAAGTCAGAGCAGACTTCTGTTTCATGGCCGTTAAAAAAATATATATTTATGTAAATGCTAAATTTTCTCAAGTCAAAAGCCACTGGCAGGTGTATGGGATCAGAATTAACCAAATAAAGAAAAGTTAACATAGGCACTGTAGCTGCAAACTCGTCACCTTTTGGTAAAATTGGTTGTTATGACATTGAAATAATGTAGGCCATTTATGTGATTTTTGCAAATCCAAGGAGGGGAATGGGGGTTATATGAATGTACCGCATATCTAAATAGAACTGACTGTCTTTAGAAAAGAAGGCATTTTTCTTTTCACTTTACCACCGAATGATGCTTAAGTGCAGTGATGCTTTGTGTAAGCTTCACATTAAGATAAGCACCACCTACTAAGAGAGTAAGAGAGTTAATTAGCATTTTCAGTTAGCCCATCTTCCGTTTTTGTACAGACCAATTATATATTTTTGTCTTTGTAGTATTTAAACTGTAAAGGTGTTTAAACAATATTTTTATGGTCCTTTAACAGTGTTACCACAGACACTGTTGTTTCAAAACGACATTTGCTACCTAAACAATAATATAGCGTAATATATAATACTTTGCAAAATGATTTCAGTTGCTTGCAAGAACATAGCTTTTTAAGGTGTTGATTTGCAGTTGTTAGACCATTAAAACAATTATCAAGAATCAAGCGTTTTTTAAACAATTTTACTGTTTGATAAAATATTTTTATTCAGTACTGCTACTAATGAAAAGAATAACCACAAAACATTATTATTACTGTTTAATATAGTCATATTGATATACAGCCACAAAACGTTTTTGCTGTTTGAAAGTCACCTTTTAAATCTCAATCCCATTTTTTATCATATACTCTTGGTGCTGTCTACTATAATACTGGTTGGTTAGGAGAATATTCTGATTGCTTGCTTCTATTAAATTCTGGGTCATAGATGTGGGTCTATGAACCTCCTTCAAAGCCCTCCTTCAGTGTATTGTAAGTAAATTTATTCAGCTATTTATTATCAGCTATTTATTAAAAAAATGTCTAACCAATTAACAAAATGTGATCACACACACTTATGTTCAATGAGATTTTAGCTAATGGCTAAATCAGTAATAGTGAGGCTTACCTTCACTGATAAATAACCCAAAATAGGAAATGCCAAAAATACATTACCAAAACGGCATAATCACCTTTCGTCATAATAAAGCGTTATGAAAATATATTGACAGCTCCATGTAGCATCAGCTAGACCAGGTGCAGTCTGATAACAGATGCACAGAGAGCCATTAGTTTGTTAACACAGCCTACGGTTTCCGTTTGCCCTGGAGCAGACATGGAGAGAGCAGCCGTCATATGTTTCAGACGTTTGTACACAACCTGATAAATGTTCAGGCGGGCTGCGTGAGAGGGGAGGTCTCAAGGAGTGCTGGTAATAAGAGGCTAATAGAATAAAACAATAACCCACCGCCTCGGGGCTGAGACTTTATACTGACAAATTCATATGATAGATTTTTATTGTTATGGCGACATTAGCATTGTAGTCAGCGATAACTCGGACTCAGTCTGAGGTGTTTTTGTCAGAAAGGCACAATAATGAAATAGATTTCAGGTGGGGTGCTCCTTGTGGGTGCGTAAATTGATTTTGAGTGTATAACACTAAAAATACTGAGAAGTATACAGTATATTTTAAGTAATGATGATAATGAGATATCAGTCGTAAAACAATAAGATGGTGCTGCATTACCTGACATGAGGGAAATAAAAGCTTTACAAATGATGATAAAAGTTTATTTGATTGCCTTGGAAATGGCATTTTGACTGCACAGAGTCTACAACTGGTAATGCTTTACCCATTTTTATTTCTGTTGCTCTGTTCTAAAATCTACTGACCTTCTTACAGAGGCAGCACATCTAATGCGGAGGCTGTCTCATAAGATTTTGCTTCCTTCTCATTTTGCCCTGTTTCTAAAGTAGCATAGCATGTATTCTTTACGAAAAGAAAATAGTGAATAGATAGGAAGATAGTTAAATGTAATTGCTAAAAACTTATTTTACTGAAAATATTCATTTAAAGCAACTGAAGCAATAAAAACATACTATTTTACCAAATATCTATGTGCTTTGTATTTTTATGATTACTGAACATTATATTTTTAAGTGGTCTTGAACACTCATCAGTGTCAAAATGATTGAGTTTTGTGCAAGCCTGCAACCAAAAAAAGAATAACGGCTGATTCTAACACTAAATATTTGTGGTACGCAGGGAAGGAAACCAGAGGCCATTAAATGATTGGCTAAGGTGCTTCACATGATCCAAGTTAACCATCAGGCTTCTTCAAGTGATAATTAGTAAGACAATCTCTGGTTTACTGTTCACAGAAGCAGAGCATGAATTCCTACCTGAAGCATTAGCTTTAATCTTAATAGAGAACCAGGTAAGATGGAAGTGGTGAAATATTTAATAGTTCACAGATGTTTTATGATAGAAATGTTAAATTACTGTCAGTATATTCAGCCATTCAGACTATTCAACTTTTTAATTTTGCCTTAAACATATGGTATCTTCATCTTCATCTTCATCTATCATGTTGACCATTTGCAAAGAGCTTGACTGACAGGGGAACTGACCAATAATAACACTGAATCCACCATTTTTCCCGAGAAACAAATCAGGCAGTTTAACTTCAGAGGAATTAAACTTGAAAAAATGTTGTTTATTGAGGTCTTTCTGTGGATGAAATAAAATATGTTCTAATGTTCATTCATGTTTATTTTGTGCTTTAAGTAGATATGAAAAGAAGATCAGTTCACATGCTGCTGGAACTGAGGCACTACTGCGATCTGTCTCAATACATTAAAGAGCCTCAAAACGTTATTTATTGTTTGAATTTCTTACAAAATGTCAAAATTTGAAAATTGAGACTTTGCTTCACGCCAGAAGTCACTTGCTGGGTCTTGTCTGTCGGTGTGTTGTCAATTTCCTTTGTGTTCGACAATGTATTTTTTTACTGCGTGAGAACATAATGTGTAGTATGGGAGCGACATGGCTTGTCGAACATAGCAACAGTAACTAAGGAGGGTGTGTTTTTGTGAAGGGTCAATTCTCAGCTGAATTTAACAAGAAACATTATGTTTTTGACACATTAGGCACACAAAAAGTGCTTTTTAAGGTTTTTTTGCAAATAATCTAAAATGACTACACTTCCCAGCTAGAATAGAGTACTTCTCACTGCCAAACACACAGCTGACACATTCACTGATTTTTTGATTTTTTTTGGCACGTAATGGTTTGTCCACAAGGTGGCAACACTTGCCCTGACTGTTGTTTCACAAGTAATTTCTTGTAATAAGTCAGAATTGCAAGATATAAAGTCGCAATTGCAAGTTATAAAGTCAGAATTGCAAGTTATAAAGTCAGAATTGTGAGATAATAAGTCAGAATTGTGAGATAATAAGTCAGAATTGTGAGATAATAAGTCAGAATTGCAAGGTATAAAGTCGCAATTGCGTGTTATAAAGTCAGAATTGTGAAGTATAAAGTCGCAATTGTAAGTTATAAAGTCAGAATTGCGAGATATAAAGTCGCAATTGTGAGATTTAAAGTCGCAATTGCGTGTTATAAAGTCAGAATTGCAAGGTATAAAGTCGCAATTGCGAGTTATAAAGTCAGAATTGCGAGACATAAAGTCGCAATTGCAAGTTATAAAGTTGCAATTCCAAGTTTGAAGTCAGAATTGCAAGATATAAAGTCAGAATTGTGAGATTTAAATTCGCAATTGCGTGTTATAAAGTCAGAATTGTGAAGTATAAAGTCGCAATTGTAAGTTATAAAGTCAGAATTGCGAGATATAAAGTCACAATTGCGTGTTATAAAGTCAGAATTGTGAAGTATAAAGTCGCAATTGTAAGTTATAAAGTCAGAATTGCGAGATATAAAGTC
>JAUCMR010000059.1:8698098-8719620 GCA_032357425.1 Enteromius argenteus
GCTGCCAAAACACGGCAATTTGGGGCTCGCCCTATTCATGCCAGCAGTGCGTTACAACCAGTAGAGACTGATCCTGGCTGACTGGTGGCCAGGGCATCCACGGTCTGCGATCTGTCAATCTGGGTTCCGCTTTAGCCAGTGTGATATTGTCGGGGCGAGAGGTCTCCATGGTTCAGTTGGCTTTGAGCCCAAATGAGGGATCACTGCGTGTCCAGGGACCGTAGGCCCTGGGGCACGCAGCGACAGACCAGAAGCATCAGGACAGATTTGGGAAAGTGCTATCAGCAGGGGTTCCTCAATGCGGCTAGGGCCCGGTAAATAGAGAGCATGGCGGCAGCGGTGGGCAATTTTCCCAGAATGCATTTTGCAAAGCTCATTTCCAGAGCAGGGAGGACTGGGCACGCTGTGGGCAGGCCTCCACATCGAAACCACTTCATTTCCTCCTTTCTTCCAGCTTTTGGTTTGATAGTCTTTAAATCTCAGTTTTCTTTGGGCCGTTCGATGTGGAACTGATCATCAGGAACTCTCCCCCTTTGATCTCTGGAGTAGATAGAGGGATCGCTTTCTCCATTGCACACTGCGCTGTGTATCTTGGCTGGCTTTCAACAACAGTGGTAGGTAGGTTTTGAAAAGTGGGAAACCACACTAGCTACAGATGACAGAGTGCTATGTGACCTTTACAGTGACTGGTTCACTAGCGTTCGTGCACCAACACGTCCAATTCTTCCCACTTTATTTGATTTATATTTCATAGCGTGGTACTATATCTAATCCAAATGCAACCCTGCAGATCTGTGATTCACTTTAAAGATGGCAGAGGTTGAATTACATCACCAGGTGAGGGAAATATTGTATCAATCCCGCTGATTTAACCCATTTACTATGTACCACTGGTTCAAGAGCTGCGTAGGAAATCCAAGTGCATGAAACGCTCTGCGATGTGCCCTCTAAAATAATTACGATGACACCTCCAATTGTCTCGTCAGCTTCTTGGAGACTAGCTCTCAGAGGCGGTAATTAAATGAAGCGCAGGAGAAGAAAGCTGCAACAATTCCACCGCCTCATAAATCTTCCAGAAACATTATTTGTTCTTTCATTTCTTAATTCTGCTGCTGTCTTTGGAGGACGCTCTGTTGGATGTCTCATTCCTGTTGAAAGTGGTCAGTGTCCTGGCTGTCTTCAGAATAACATATAAGAGAGAGCAGCATTTTTATTATAGACCACATTACATAGACATGTTAAACAGATAATGTCGGCATTAAAACGATGTAGTTGTTCTTCAATAGGTCTGTTTTTCTTCATAAGTACTAAATTGTTGCGCTAGCTTTGGCGCGTTACGGGTATTAGTGCAACATTGCAACTCTTATTCAAAGCAAAAATAAACAACATCTGACCTTTAAAATGTAAATAGACTTTTCTAGCACGTGCTGCCTGAAGATGCTTATTAAATTACATGGGGATGAAGCATAATTAGGAATCATTTAAAAGTAGATGGGGTAATTATTGCAGAAGCAGCTTAACTTATTTTGGTCCTAAATTGAAGACCATCATGAATGCAGCGTGGATCTGCCCAGACATGCTAAAACCCAATCTAAATCTTAATTAAATTTTGCTCAAAAAAGTGCAAAGAAGAGCTTAATCCATTTACGAGAGGCTGTTGAAGGGTTATTAGCAGACATTAATTCGTTAAGAGGAACTGTGCATAGGCCTTGTCTATGTTGTAAAAGAAGAGGCTTGCGAGGTGTACAAAGGGCTCCTGACTTAGAAATGAAAGCTTAGCGTGAATAGATACGTCAAGGCCGCTAATGTGTTTTCTCTGCGTGTTTCTGTTTTGAATAACATGACTTTGTCCTATTCTCATGTCTAATTAAGACGAGAACCTCCTGAAACAAGCACCTAAGCCAGGTAGGCTTGGTCCTGCCCTGACTACAACTCCACAGGGGTCAAGTTCTCCGCTATGGTGCTGCTAATAACATCATACGAGACAAAGCTGGATCGCCAAAGTACAAACCCAACTTCAAAGAAGCTGATAGTACGGAAAAGAAAAGAAGCTTAGAAGATGCGAAACCCCTATTTGAAGAGGTTTTCTAAAAGCAGGGCCATCCACAGTGTCGAAACAGCATGGCCTCTTGGTTTCAATCAGCCAAACTGCAACACAAATATATGCAGAGAAATGCACAACAAAGGCTACAGCTTTTAAGCTAGCAATTGAGTTTCCTAATACTGCTCCAGAGTAGAAAAGGTGCCATTCATGACGCTTACCACTACGAAAAGGAGAAAGATGGAAGAAGAAAAAAAAAAAAACGTTGAGGGTACATCCTTGACTAAATCCTCTTTTCAAGCATAATCCACCTTGCACTCTTTCTCTGAGAACTAGAGTGTGTAGCATCTGAACTCGTCCCAGAAGCTCATTCAACAGCCAGCTCAGCCGACTTGATTATGTCCCTGTTGTGGCAGACCTATTCACCCCTTTGAGCCTTTCCAACACACCTGGGATAAAAAGGGGGATTTAAACAAGCCTGAATGGTTTAACCAGGTGTTGAAACAAATAATGGTTTAACATTGTAATTAAAATAGCATGAATAGCACGTTGCTCCTGGTTAAAGGTCCCCCGTTTGAATGACTTTTGGTATGCAAAAGGAAATGATGCTGAAAGGTCCTTTTTTGTCGCACTCGTTGAAGAAAATATCGTGCTAATGGTGAATCAGATCCATTAAACTATATGTCGCTATAATGGCAGCTGGTAAAGTAGCCTGCGTACTGTCACTGTTCTTTATCTGAATTGGGAGATTAGCTCATTTTCTCTTAAAAAATGTTAATGGATTTGGGTCTGATTAGAGTATTGTTTAAATCTTCAAAACAACTCCATAAATTTGGGTGCCACCAAAAAATGTTCAAAATGAAGAACATTAAACATGACTGCTGAAATACTGAAAAACCGTCAAGTAGGCAGATCTAACTTTATTGACTCTGGCTGGGCAGTATACAGTTTACAATGTTGCAATCTGCCATTCTATCAATATACAAAGGTGTATGACAGCTAAATGCAATAGAGGAATGTTAGATGAATGGAAAGTACAAGACTGGGAGGACAGGATAATCATGGTCTAAGACCAACACTGAAATCTTTCACATCAGTATAGACGTCTCACCTTGCATGTTGCATTTGGCTGATTATGAAGTACAGTACATCCCACAGCTGTATTGGTGTATCAGCAGAGCGTTGACTCCACTCAGCTGTGTTTAAAAGGATGCTGGGAAAGCTGAGGGAACCCGAATGGAGAAGTTTCCAAACAGGAGAGGTAAAACTTCCTAGCAGACCCTCATTTCTCCTGAGTGCCGCACGGCTCCCTGCGGAGAGGGTCCTAATCTCCACACATCAAGCGATGAGGAAACGAGAGCAGCAGAAAAAAAAAGGCTGATTGCGTGTGATTGGCAGTACATGCAGTTACCACCGTTACTCCATTTTGGTTTTCTCTGAGAAAAATTTGATTCATTGTCAGAAAAAGGCAGTTGGAGGAGGATCTATTAAAATGGAGGCCAGATTAAGAAGTGCCTCAACGGAAAAAAGAATCAATGTAATTGGATGGCTCAGAGGTCAGTGTAGACTGTGTATATATGGAGTCATTCATGTTAATTGGCAACCTGTGGACACTATTCTATATAAGTTTCATGGCTTGTTACTCTTTAATATGCAATCTGTATATGCAGAAAGTCTCATTACACTTTTACATGTAGGACTTGAGACCTCTCATGAAATATGGTAAGTTTATACTGAAGTGGTGTGTTTTAATGGAAAAAAAAGTATTAAAATTTACCCCTTGCAAAAAGCAGCATAAATGTATTACATGAATTATATGTTAATCACAGTTGCAAGAAACAGTGTAACACACACAAGTTAGTTGTTGTTTGTTAATTTTTGACTTATTTGAAATTTAATTTGACCAGTTTAACTATGGACATTAAAGACAAATGAATAAGCGATTTTAAGCACTTATGCCTAGGTCCTTTTTTTTTTTTTTACTATATATTTCCCCCCCAAATAATGTACAAAGATAATGCGTTTTTTTCTTATTCCTTTGGATTGACTGTGCTATCATGGGTGTGTGTTTGCGTGTGTATGAGAGTCCGAGAGAGCGAGGGCTCGGGTCATCAGTGCTCCATAGCGTGCAGCGTGTGGCAGCAGACAGCGGGAGACTCTGCACACATGCGGACTTCACATCAGCGCCAGCGGAAGGATGAGTCGGGGAGACAGCACAGCGGCCCACTCCGAACTTACTTAAGGTAATTAAACTTGAGAAAGGTTACGGTTTGATGCTGAACTGAGGAGAAAGGCCTTTCTTCTGGGCATGGGCCAGGAAGGGCCACCTCGTCAAAGCGGCTAAATGGTGACGCATCTACTCTTTTTGGTAAGCGGAGAGGACACAGGAAGGCCTTCGATGCTGACTGAATAAGGATGAGGCACAACAGGGCAAAGATAGTGGTGATTCAATTAGAAAACCAACCTTTTGTTTATTGTTTTTTTTAAGTCTATTGTTAAAAAAAGAGAGGCTGTTCAGGATACATGGCACAACAAATGTGTCTTGAAAGGAATCTCTGAAACTCACAACATAAGGAGGGAAAAAAAGCTCACTTTCAATATTAATAAAGGTAGGTGGAGTTGAAAGGTGAACCAGAGCAAGGTCCATGTGTGTTGTGGACAGTTGCCACAATGTTTATATGTAGATAAGGTATTCTGGGAAGATTCTCAAGTCAAAAGAAACCATTCCCAAATTTCTAAATACAGCTTGGATTCTAACTTGAAAGCTTGTTTCTGCTTAAGGGTGAAACAATGATTGCAACTTTATTTAACTTTCCCTCATGCACAGAAAATATCTTTGTATATTAACAATACATATATGAAATTATTTAATGTATACTGGAAATATACAAAATAATATATTGTGTCAATACTTTGAATAATGCATGAGAGATTGTCTTATATACTATATATATATATATATATATATATATATATATTTAGAGATAGATATAAAGATGCATATGCGTGTATATATATATGTATATCTACAGACACACATACTATATATATATATATATATATATATATATATATAGAAATGTGACAATATATTGACTTGTATATTGTAATGTATGAGATTGTATATTCAGTTATAAACTATGTAATAAAATGTTGTACTGTTTGAGCATGAATACATTTGAAGATGTCTAATATCACTTAATCCATTGTATAAATGTTTAATGTATAAATTACTTTATTAGTTATTCTAGGGCAGAAACAGGCACAATATGGGTTCCATCTTCAAAATAAATCTATATATTTTCTATCAACCACAAATATATATATGAATATATATAATGTATTTGCATTTATTCATTTTTATTCAAATATGCAATGTAGCTATTTAATTAAAGGCTATTTATAATTTAATTGACATACACCAAGGTTATCAAAATTGCGTGCAATGCCAATGAAATACTCAACAAGTCTATGGGGTTGGTTTACTTGTTCAGAGCCACATCTCATCTCATGATTTGAGATATGTATACTGTAGCACAACTTAAATTACACAGAGTGACAGATCTACCAAAGCTTCATAACACTGGGAATGAGCAACAAGAGTAATGTTTTTAATCTAAGAAGCATGATAAAGTGTACTAACCCCCACAACTGAAAAATCTTCCTCTGTTAGCAACTCAGCAACATGTGACATGTCTCCAAAAGGCCATTACCTCCGCCATTATTTAAGTACTCTTGTCCTCTTGCGCAACAAGAGGGCCGTTTCAAAGTTGAGCACATGTCCTCGGCTTTGTGGTCATCAGCAATTGATCCAAGCAATGCGCTTCTCCAAGCTTTTTGTTGACGTGTCAGTTGCACACTCCGGTGTCTCGTGAGAGTGAGGCACATACGCTGTGGATGATGGTCCTCTTTGTCTGCTGTCACAAGGCCTGCTTCCATCTCAATGGCCTCTGAATAGGTCTCGCCAGCTGTCATGCAAAATGAGTGCATTTCATTACAAATTAATTTATCTGATCTTGATGCTATTACTTTTGGTTTCCCCCCTTCTTTCACGTCTCACCCCTCCCTAATCATAATTATTTAACGCTCCAGGCAACAATCTATAGCTCACCAAAAACAAATAAACAGTGGGTGTCCTCGATCATTTGTGAGAGGGCAGAGATTTTTTTAATAGAAACATTAATATCATGCATTCTTAATGCAGGCTTTAATGTAGTTAGAGAAGTCTGTCTAACCATCTAAAATGTAAAAGGATACACTTGATTACCTGTCATTATATGACAACTGGAAATTTGATTACAGAAGGAATTATATATTTAACAGCCGTAAGAAGACCCCATCCGGATTAGGCTTGCGGAAAAAATGCGCAATATCATTTGCGTCTTTTAATCAAGCCTTCGGATTGTTTGTTTGTCTGGCTCTGTCACTGAACGTGAAGCTTTGAATGAGAACCTTCTAATAAATCACATCTGACGAGTTGATTATTTTCTGTCAGTGCACAATTCTTTTTGCCAGGTTCGACATAGCCTCATAATAGTCAAAGCTCCAATCAACCATCAGAAATCTTGCGTTGGTAACATTAGCACACCATTTCTTCAAATGTTCTTTGATTTCCAGGTGAACAGAAAGTAAGGTCGCCATTTACACCCACGTCCGTCTGTTCCTTAAGAGTCTTACTTAAAGAGTACTTCAACATCTCAGCAGCCAAAAAGGGCAACCTGAAGTGGAGCTCAATGCGGATCACACCGTTCAAGAGCCAAGACTCCTCTCAACTCTCTGAGCACACTATTGTTGGTTTCAAATCCTACATAAAATGGAAAGAAGCCCGTCAACTATCCAAATCTAGTCAAGAGTGCCTCCTTGATCAAGGTATGGAGAACATTAAAGTATTAACAAAAGCTCCGGCTAATACAAACACCAGTTAAAGTTTGCACAAACATGCTACAATCAAATATTTCACAGCAGATCTTTTCGCAAGCATCTTCTGTTAATGCATATAGATTAAGCGCTCTCGTGGTTTGCTAGGGCCCTCATCACTTTAAAGCTGCTAATCTCTGGTTCCCAACTGCAGCAAATCCTATTAAAATCACCTTCAGTTTAACACTCACATTGTTACAAAATGCAAAACACGCAGCTTTCGCCTTACTCTGTTAATTGAGGGTAGCGCATCCCTGTAAAAGCATGCCTGCGAGCGTGTTAAATAAGTCGCGTGAATTTCTCAACGTCTGTCAGGAGGACCTAACACATCTCGGAGTTTGGCAATACAGATCTCCGTCTAGTTCTCCCTTGGGTGCTCCCTAGGGTCTCGAACGAGGGGAAGGAAGTCTCGTCAGCCCTTCAGTGTGAAGGTGTCAGCTTCTGAGGATTTGACTGATTAGGTAATATTCCGACATGTTCTTGTGTAAGCAACATTTTAAAAACTCATTTGAAGGAATCTATCCCCCCATAATTCTTCTTCCATCCGTCACTCCTTTTCACGCAACTTTCATCTCTAAGACCCCTTGTCATCGCTTAAGAGTCACTGGCGTTGATGGCGTTGGCAGGCGTCAGCTTTAGCAAAGCCACTTACTGAAGGGAGCGCGCCCCCGGTGGATGTGATGATGTTTAAATTGCCTGCACCTCTACCATAGCAACCGAGCATCAGTTATAGAGTATGTCCTTGACAGGGCTACTCTGTCAATCACAAGGTAAAAATACTCTAAGAACTACTGTCACACTAAAGACACAATATACAGGAGTTCAATTCCATTTTAACCTTGGTGGCAAATGTATACTTGGAAAACAGTTGATGTAGACTGTTATGATTTCATTGACTTCATTGACAAATTTCCTTTAAAGTTATTTAATGCGAGAAAGGGTTCTTTATATTATTGAAATGTTGTTCACACTAAGAAAACATGGTTCTCTAACTGCTCACTTAAAGGTTCTTTGGGGAACTGAAAATGCAAAGCAGTCCAAAACCATGGTTTGCCACACCTGCTAAGGCAAGTACATTGAGAAAAAGTATTGGTCCTAAATATTTCTGGCTATGAAACATTATTTTGCATTATTATATTTAAGTAAAAGTTGAAGACACGCAAGTCTCAAATTTATTTGTTAGTTTATATGTAACATCTTTAAATCACCCATGTCACTACAGCAGGGTTATACCTATTGTTATTCAAATAGTTGCTATTAAAAATTATCTTAAACCATGTAACATTTTGCAGTTTTTAATAAGTAATCAGTCAACTGGCAATTAAGTCCCAAAGCCAATATTTTGGAGCTTACTGAGTATTAATTGCACCCTTATTATAGCATAAACTGACTTTTCATTGGAAAGCTTTGATGAACAATTAGCGGCGTAACTTCTTCCACAAGACCAGTGGTCTTGTAAAAACACAGGCTCATAAAAGCAGTAAAAATTTAATGACCACAACATCAAACAAGTTCCCTCCCCTTCTCTCTGATGGCCCCTGACAACCTTCTGATGGCAATTTCTAGCCAAGTATTCCAGTCTTATTAAATAAATATGGATCGAAAGATTATACGAGCTCTCTATAACTGCCCTCCACCCCCATCATCTACCTCCCAAGACACAGTTTTATTAAGGTAGAATTACACGCCCCATCTCATATGCAATACCCAATCCACTTTCCACTGCCATTCACCCACTGCCTGCCACTATCAAAATTAGATCATTTTTTGATGACTGTACATGTGAACGCTAAATCTGTGGGGATTTATAGACCAGTGAGCCTTCATAATTGAACAATAATCAGATTAGTAGATTATCTGCACTGTATTCTTGTGATGTGGGAATAACGTTACAGAAACATTATGTAAAGAAGCAGGTTGCAGACATGGGTATTATGAAAAGAGGCTTTAGATTCCCGCCCTTAGGCTCTATGGAAGGCAAGTGCTTTGTTAACCTATACAAGCGGTTGCTTTTTTTATTTCCGATGATTTGCAATTCATCGGTTTCAAGAGAAGAATCATCCAACGGCGAATCGCTCTTTCAAATAAGCGCATGTTGACATAAACAGCACAGTGGTCAACCATCTGTTTTAAAGATAAACGAATGATCAAAGGGCATAACCAAACGTGTAAGGGCTCTCCCCCTACTGTCTCTCTCTACCCTTTCCCTTTTTTTCTCTCTTTTTTTTTTTTGAAGGGGAGTTTAAAGAATGCAGAGCGGTTTCCAGGGGATACGAATGAAAAGCTCTCGGAAATGCGGGGAGGAATTGAGCTGAAGGGGTAGGTTCTGAGAGAAATTCCCCCATAGTGTTGGGACCCATGCTAGGAATCACTGGGGTTCTTCTGATCACAAAAAGGAAGGAAGAGACAGAGGAATTACCTGTCAGGACGTTCTAGGAGACCCTTTTAATGAATTTTGTTTATTAAAAAAAGAGCAAGCGAGAGATAGACAGAGAGGCAGCGAGCAACAAAAGCTTGACGCCTCCAACTGACCTCTAACCTTAAAAAGCCCTCTCTCTGACTCTGGTGTTGTCTCTGTCTGATCTAATAAACTCTGACATGTTGTTTAGATGTCTGCAGGGAATTTTGGGATAAAATGTATTTTCTATCCCTTGTTGGAGACCGTACTGAAACAGCTTACTTTATGGTTTGCACAAAAGTAACTCAAGCTGTTCACAATGACATAAACACTCTATTTCATATTGCTATGCTGTATAAAAATAGCCTTGTTCAGACTGTCAGTCCAAGTCTGATTTTGCATATCTGAGTGAAATCAGATAATATTTTGTAAATGTGAACACAGCAAGGAAAAAAAATTATATACATACAAATCATATTTTTACTGTTAAGATACATTATCCATTTGTACATTCACATTGTTTATAAATATGCTTCCAGCTATATGTTTCCCACAGAATTTGACATTTGCATGTTGCTAATGCATTCCACACACACAAAATGTAATTTGATTTATTTATCCCATTGCATTTTTAGATTGTTTTCACCATTAAAAATAAAGCATCGCTTGATATGTATATCTATTTTTACTGTCATAAATTTACTGTCACCATTAATGGTGAACAGTATGACAGTATGCACGGTACAACAACAGAAATGTGGCAATGATCAGATATTTTGCGCTACACCAAGCTGGTCACAAATAGCCACATTAATACAGAATTACACACAGTTAATGTATATAATTTACACTATTATTGTTGTGGTAAATACTAGCCAAACTGATACGTAATATTCTTAATACATTTTGGAAATGTACAAGCTTGTAAAATATTTGAAATATAACCTTTAGCACAGACTTTTCAGTCTGCAGATGAGATATTCAAAAATTACTAATGATTACACTGTGCAAAATAACAAGTATGAATGCTACAAGATCCTTTCTTTGTGAAGAAAAAGAAAAGCAACAAAACAACCATGAGATGGGTAAACGTGTAAATTTGCTCAACTCTTGCTTGAGTGCCCATAAATGCACTTATGATGCTGCTACTAAAATAGTCTCTTCTTTTCTCTTCTAGAAGAGAAGGAGTTATTTTTCTCATTTCTGTGGTCTGGGTAAACGCAGTCATTACTCAGTGCTGTAAAAAGCTTCTGAAGTAAAGAGTAAATGAAATAGCTTTGTAGCTGGAAGACATACTGATGAGCAGAATGCACTTCCTTTCCCTTCTGTATTTTATATACTGCTCCTCACCAGTATGTCTACCAGATACAAAACTATCTCAGATTCAGTGAAACTCAAGAGTCAGTAAACACACATGATAGGTTGCACTGTTTATTTAGCACCCTCCAGCAAATATTCAGTAATTACATTAAACAAAAACATTTACAAAATGCTTCTGTTTTAAATAAATGTTCTTCTTGTGATCTTTCCATTCATCAAAAAAGTATGATGGTTTCACTAAAATATACAGCAACACAATTGTTTTCAAAACTGAAAATAATAATTCTTGAACAGCAAATCAGCATGTTAGAGTGACTGAAGAATCATGTGAGTAATACAACCTGATACAACCAAAGCAATTCGTACATATTTTATTAGTTGGCTAATTAATACTAATAACAAGTTGTTAGTATTTTACAAGTTGCATAATTCGTATGAATTTGTATGAATAACAATCACCTAACCCCGTCCCTAAACCTACACTGTAAAAAATTACCATGATTGTAATGGCAAAACTGTGAAAATGCTATGGTAAAAACCTTTTAAATGGTTAATGGTAAATTCATGTAAACGGCCATTCCCAGAATTCCCTGCATTGCATTTCAAATTTTGTTTGAATTTGATGTTTTTTCTTTGAAATAACTGTGTTTCTTCTTAGTTTTTTTCTCATCAATTATGTTTATTAGGTTTGTATGTTACATGTAATGTTGTTCAATTAATGTTTATTGCATATTTCAGTTTAATGAGTCACCATGATGGCGTTTAGTGTTTGTGTGAATGACACTGAGTGCCTTCTATATATGTTCATATTTAAAAGCTGCTCGTGATGGGCTTTGGTTCATCATGTGACTTTCTTATCACCACCTGCATTTGGTGCTTTTCAGTGTATTTCAATGGTACGAAACAGATTTCAGATCTTTAATAGGTTGGTATATGAAGATTATATCAGTTAAGGAAATTACGGTATTTAATTGTACATTTAACGTAAAACCTAAAATGTTGTTACCATATTTTGTACGGTCAAATTCCAGCAACCACAGCTGTCATTTTTTTACTGTACATTTTACAGAATTGTTTTTACAGTGTACCCTTCACTGCGGTCTAGACAAATTGTACAAAATTATACGAGTGAGGTTGTCCGAATTTTTACAAATTAGCCATCTTGTAAAATACATACAAATTGGTCATGAAGTATATTGGACTGCTGAAATCCAGCTTTGCAAATTTTGATTGTTAGTGTATATTAGTTAAATATTCATATTTAACCAGTGTTATTGTTAGAATTTAGAGAGGCGATGCATTTCCCAGAAATCTTTGCAGTGCATGTAGACACTCAACTGGATCTGCTGTACAC
Source organism: Enteromius argenteus (assembly GCA_032357425.1). NCBI lineage: Eukaryota > Metazoa > Chordata > Actinopteri > Cypriniformes > Cyprinidae > Enteromius > Enteromius argenteus. The sequence continues at coordinate 8,710,129 of JAUCMR010000059.1, forward strand.
CTTTAAATGACATAAACACCACTGACATCCTGGAAGAGTGAAAAATGAGGCATTAATGGGCCTTTTCCCACTGCCCATGTTTTAATGCAACACATGGCAATGGCTTGAGCGCATTTTGGCCATCCATTTTTCGCCTCTCCTTTTCTTTTAAGGCCTGATGAAATGGCGGTGCCATTATTGTTTGAGCAGCGAATTTGGTGAACCATTCAAACGCGATTGCCTCATGAGGCTATGATTGCGTGAGATGGTTTCAGGGAGAACATTCAGCATGTGAAGTGCATCAGACGATGGCCGGATCCATTCGCATCCGTGTGAAAGTCTGTGGAAGACCCAAAATGACCCTTTCTTCTGCCATCTAACACAAATTATATAACCTAAACAGAGTAAAAGGCATTTCTCATCATTAGGTCAGATGGTGTGAAAAGAAGAGCTTTGGAAAAAAACGTCCGAAACAGGAAATAATTGGCAGCTTGTGACACCCTCATTATTGGTATGCTGATAATTCTGTGCCTGCTGCCCTCATTAAAGCTGACAAGTCACGCAGCGAGTATAAATCGGAATGCTGCAACAACAGTGTAAGCATTAGGATCAGTGACTGCTTTAACTCCCAGTGACAAGGAAAGCCTGGCCAACGACTTCTCTCCAGTCGGTGGGGAAGCTTCAGCCTCACTGCGTACCAGCGATCTAAACTGACAGCTCTCTCAAATCACAGAAAGAGGGGCCGCAGGTCCGGCAAGGGGCTGCGGGGGCCAGGGGGTGTTTCTCTGTGTCCATGCTATCGTTTTGGCCTGGACCGAACCTGCCGCTCTGAGAAGAAGGAGGGGGGCAGCGAAAAAAGACAAGAGATTTGGCAAGCGAGGCTACAGACCCTACTGAAGGACGCCATACCGACAACCTTGAGTGGAAAATACGAATATTTATGCCATATGTTGTTTTCTCAATCTGCTTCTTAACAAATATTAATGTAGACAGTGGAAAACAAGCCAGAAACAGCTTGGGAACATCACAGTTTTCTAAGCACCACCAGCCCTGCCTGGCAAAGTCACGAAAAAGAGACATTAAGGGTTTACCGAAGTGATAAATGTCCAAGAAGAAAGGACTTAAATTAATCATCTTTGAAGGTGACATGGTCTGGAAAGCATCACGGATGCGGAAAATCAGTAAATTCAAACGCCTAGCGTTTGGAAAAACCAATCCAATTACTATTAAACGCCTCTAAAAAAGCCTGTCACAGCACTCGAAAAGTGGTATCCAAAAGTGGCAAATGAAATACATCAAGGGTGACTCAGGCAGTACGTGCCACCTCACCGTGACAGCCTGAGTATTTCTTTTTTGTGTTTGTTTTCCGTGAGATGATAAACTGAGGGCTCGTCTCCTCTTTCCCCGTCACTCACAGTAAATCCTGATGGATCGGAGTCAGCGTGGTGCCAGGGCTGGAGTGCTGGGCACGTGGACCGAGGTGATGGATGGCTGGGGGAGCGCCAGTGGAGAGCAATCTCTCTGCCCATATGGGCCGGTGGCGGTAGCAGGAGGCGACAGGGCGATGGCACTTCGAACGCCAGCCGTGCTTTGGCCGGCCACCAGGCCCTGTCATCACCCTCGCACGCTGAGCCTCATAAACCTCCACACCCGCTAGAGAAAAAGAGCAACCAACTGCCATCATCCACTAACAAGGGCAATCAGTGCTGTTCTAAAAATATGAAATACGTTCAACAAATAAATAGATAGATACAGTATAGACTGTTTTATAACATCTGTTTCCTGGCCAGGGAGACATCACGCATTAAAGCAGAGGCCAGAGGGTTATGCGTCAGTTTGACGCCACTGCTCAGGTCTGATATAACGTGAAACAAAAATAGAATGACGGCTTGGCTCCATTCTGTTAAGAGATTTATGATTCCAGACTTGACTCTGAGCTGCTTGTGCGCAGATGATTCATTAGTTCGATTTACATCTGTGTTCACACAAAGGCACTGGCATTCAAACTGTAAAACAGAAAATAGACAAAAACACAAAACCTCGACTTGCACAGTATATCACAAATTCAGCCATTGATTTTACCGATACGGATGCCACGGTCCTGAAGACATCACTGAATCATCACAGTCCTTGAGGAAGCGATTTGGAAAAGGACTGAACAATTTTATTTGAGGACTGAAAACTGAAGTGTACAATTCTGTACCATTGCCAAAAGTAATCGTGAAAATAATGACTGAACACTCCCAACTGTCAACCATTGGCTGGACAAAAAGAAAAAACAGCATTTTCTGATTAAGGTCCATATTCTGGTTAGGTTTATCTTTGACAAAACATTTTTTCAGGCTTCACAGCCATTGGAATATTCATATATATATATATATATATATATATATATATATATAATTTAATCAGAACATACACATTTATCAATATCTTAAAAAACAGAAACACCTAGGTCAAATTTAATTTTTAGTTACTACTGATATTCTGAATAAGGTGTTTACATGACCTGAAATTCTGATTATGATAATTGGGCATTATGTCAGTTGTCTTTTTCAAATTCCACTACAAAAAAAAAAGTTTTCAGGGGAATTAACCAACAAACAGTGGTCTGTGAATGTTTAACTAGGACACAAAAAAGCATTTAACAAAAATGTATTCCAGTACTAATATTTAAAAAAAAATGCTAAATTTGTCAGTTTTAGTCACCTGACTTTTGCTGATCTGCTGTATTTGTGATACATTTTACATTACCCAGAAATATATGTAAAGTCAAGGAAAAAAATGCTGTTAAATGTTATGGCATATCCATTTTCAATCGTTGTTCTATTATAGGAACATTATAGGGACACTGTGCATTATTTTTTACTCTGCGTGTCATAATTTTTAATTATATTTTAGGGAAGAGCTCAATATCTCATTAAATTGGTGATTTCATTTTGACAGTTTGAGAGATGGCTTACTGTCAGTTCCCTTGTGACGTTATAATACATCTTATGTTGTATAAGCCTGTGATTTTTAACTCGTTTTCCGAAGCACAGATTCCAATTCCTAAACCATATATTCTTATTATTTTTTTTTATTTTTTTTTCCTTTTTCAGCTGTGCCACAATAAAGAGCAAAGTAGGCAAATAGTGTTTTTACAAGAGAGAAAGCTGCATCAATGTTCTCTAAAAAAACCCCACCATTTTAGTGTTATGTTTTTACTTCCCCAGGGGTTGTGCTCAGCTGGAGCAAGGTGTGTTGTATTCCCTAATTATATTCAAAGAGTCTGTCAACAATGAAGTACTGTAAATGAAAACATAAACAAAATATTAAGTGTATGAACATTTTTATACAGTAAACCACAAAGGGATTTGAGTGCAAAAGCGGAAAATAAGAGAAAAAGCAATTAAAAGAATCAAAGCAGATCCCACAACATCTGTCTGCCCTTATTAAAGCATTTAGCAGCTCTGTACTTGAGGGACTGCCGGAGATTAAAGGGTTCAACTCATCAGGCCAAATTGAGTGTTCACCCTGAAATGACTGAGCACATTCAACAGCAAATTAGTTCACCTGCTATCGGCAATGAGCATTGATTCGCTCTGGCTGACCGGACTGCTGTAACAATATATTCCCTCAGTTTTGAACCAGACCAAACAATCAAAGTGGTAATCATGATGCCTTGCGAGAGGTAAGTAAAGCAGGATTAGGCCTTGTTAAGATGCTGCAATTAGTAATTTAAGATTACCTCTGCAGTTACAGATTCAGAGAGGATGGTTGGTTCTGATGTTGAATATTCTCGAAAAACATAAGAAAAGGGACCACAGAAATATCATTGCTACAGTCCAGCACATTTTCATGCATCCATCATATACATTAATATATGGAATAAAATGTTTTTATTGTGACATGAAGTCACATTAAGAGATATTAAGTCCATTTTTAAATAAATTAAGTCAAATATGAGGTCATAATTAACTATTTATTAATACATAATGTGTGTGTATTAATAAATAGTTAATTATTAATTAATTTTTAATATATATGTATATATATGTATATATATATATATAATTAATTAATTAATAGTTCATTCCATAATGAAATCATGTTCCATATTTTGGAAGGAATAGCAGATATTGCAGAGTATTAGCACTGCCTTCCTGTTAATTCTTTATTTGCATCACTAAAAAAAAAAACATTACAGTATTATGTATGATATCAACTTCCAGAATCACACCAATGAATGAATTATTATTATTAAATGTTTCTGAGTAATCTTTTAGGCTGCACTAATAGTTTGAAGGTTCACGGGGAACTTGCTATAGAAAATGTCAAAGGAATAAGCCAGATTGTTCTTATGAGATCTTGTGGGAATATTCATCTGAAAGATGACCAATGTTTCTGTTTCTGGAAATTATTGATAGAAAAGAATCATTATTCACTTGTGCCAGTAGCTCAAGGTTTTTGTGAGCAGATCCAACATCGCAGTCAAAGATAGTAGATGAACTATTTCTGATACTTTGCAATAAAATAAGAACCGCAGTGCAACCTGCTGTTTCTTGGATTTAAAAAGGTCCTGTCTCCAAGAGAGCAACTCCAATAACAATGTACCACAGTGCACTTTATAATCCCATAAACATTATTCTATCTGCACATATGGCACACAAAAGATGAGAGAGAAGCAATCCTGGTATGAATATCATGTCTTTGTATTCACTGCATTAATGAAATTCATTAGTAACAGTTAGCTAGCACTAATCTACTGAAATTGAAATATGAGGCCAGTATTGAGGGCAGAACGTAAGTAAAATGACAACTTCATTAGCATAACTACAACCGTGCATCATAAAAGTCTTATTAAAAATTGCTCCCTAAATTGCCATATTAGTTTCTTTATGAGGTAATTTCTACATACGGTAATAGAATCTTTCCTTTAGCCTCCAGTGCGTATTAAACTCACTCATCTTCTTGTACAAACTTATTTTAATCCACTCAGAACGTAATGAACGAATATGGCTAGTTCAACCATTTGCCAAATTACAGAGACTGAGAATTTATTTATTATTTATTTATTTTTCAGCAAACATTACGCAAATTTGTGGTCAAACGTATCATTGTTAGCTTCAACATTATTGTTATCATCATCATCATTATTATTATTATTATTATTATTTATTTATTTATTTTATTTATTTTTTTACTTTTAACTGAGATTCTGTTCTGTCAAAATGAAATGGTTTGGTCTCTCTCTCATATAAACTCCTGTATGTACGATTAATCCACTGTTCTGTTATTGTTATTGTTCTGTCATTGTGGTAGCCATGGTTATAATATAAATGCAACCAATGCATATCAGCAGTAAGGAGGTAGTGAATATCAAAGATGGCAATATCATCCAACTGGAAAATCTTCTTGCAGGTGACACAAATTCAATCGAGGCGCGAGACCATCATCACTCAAACTTAATTCGCGCGCAGATCACCAACTTTCAAAAGCAGCGTCGGTCGAAAGAGACAAACTGGCTCAAAACCGTCAGACAAGCACCTCACATCTCTGTCTCTGGGAGTTACTGAAAACACACACACGAAAATTTAGTTGTTTAAAACTATCAAAAATGCGGTTGTCATAGTGGCGTATCGTGGGGTTTCAGTCAGGGCCTTCAGTTAACAACTAATATTTACACATCTCTATTACAGATAACGCAGCCATATGCATATTATGCCGTACACAGGCTCTCAACAATAGCTGATCAACAATTTAACAGTTGGCTAGATTAGGGTGGGTTAAATGCAAAGTAATTAGTTACATTTCCCTACATGGATCAGTAAAAGTAATCCGCTAACACATAGGTCACTATGCACATTCACGTCACTCTAAAATGATGATGCGCCCACAGAAGAAACCGTACAAATGCTGGACATCCACACACCGCAAAACAGTATTATTTATCAACGCACACCTCTATAACAACGCGCGCGATACGCTACTCGTCAAATAATAGAGCACTTACCTGTCACTTGTAAATAAATAAGCTGTCCTCTTTTTTACTTCGTTGAATTTCACTTTCATACCTTGGAAATTCCTGACTACACGCTGGGGGGAAGCACTGGGCACGTCGCTAGACTCAGAGAATAGTAGTTTAATAGTCTTCACAAATGAAACATTACTAAGATTATACTGAAAGCCCAAACAAAGATTCACATGTAGAGAAAATAAGATGCATTTTCAATGTGGTTGTAGCTTAAGGTCTATACCACTGTTTCCCAAACTGGGATTTCTAAGTTTATTAAAAGCTTATAATTAAATCATAAAATTAGGTTAACTTTATTGTTAACCTGTTATGATCAGATATATCACAATGCACAAAAATGTTCTATTGCTGCTTTACAATAGGTATTTGAAAAGGTATTTAACACCACGACTGGATTGTTGTACTGACCAGTCAGCATCCAGAACAAGAACCTTAATCTAAAAACTGTCACATATTTTTAATCATTTTCTTTTATCGTCTTAAACTGCAAAAATGAGGCTGGACAGGGTCATGACCTTCAGATTAATAATTAAAGCTGAACTTTAATAGAGTTTGGAAGGAGTAAGAGGAGAACAGAGGGATTGAAGCATCAATCTCTGCAGGATTTGGTTTCAGGGTGGTGTGAAAGTCAGGAAGAAGGAAAAGGTAGACACAAAGGGCATGTTCGGAAATGCCAATAAATGAATGATGAATGATTTTACTCTGATTAGAAATATTGTGATTTTTCACTGCTGTCAGTGGAATAAAGGCATCAGCAACATTGCACTAGTTACTGGCTTTTTCATAATTGAGACTTTAGCTGCTAGCTGTGCCCACAGCTCATCATTAATCAAATGGGCTAAAGCTACGACACTGTGACAGCTTCAGACGGCATTAGATGAAGAAAGTGCTTTTCAGGTAGCCAGGCAAACATTACAAGTCATTTATCCACTACTGGAGTACTTAATTGTTTTCCCTCAGCATTATTATCTATTTATCTATTTCTTTTTCCCCCCCCTTCCTGGCTTCAGCATAGTTAATATACCTTTCATCCAGCTCCATTAGGCAGAATCAAGTCGCCTGGATCATTTATATTCCCATGACTGAACTTATGTTGATGAAAAGCCTGGCTATTTAGCTTGCTTTGATAAGTGTAAATGCCATTTTATTTCATGGAAGCCCAGAGGAAAATTCTATTCTATTGCTTAGAGGTTCTCTTTTTATAGCTCTGGATTATAATGGAGCTGCCAGTTATTTAAGTATTAACGTTGTCTCAGATGGAGAACTGTGTTTTTTGTGGGTTTGGGTTTATAAAATGAGCTGATTTTTGTTTTCTTGATCATTTCAACATGCTCTATATTACGTAGAAACAATTTTGATATTATCCTTGCGTTCTGTTTTAGATGATTTTAAATGTTGGGTTGCCAGAGACTCTAAAATGATTTGCTTTCAAAATGTAGTAATTGCTTTCTTTTTTATGTCTGTCTGACCTAATAATGAGCGTTTTGTTTTTTTATTTAATTTGAAAGGAATAGTTCACCAAAAACATGAAAACTCACTCATTTATTCACCCTCATGTTATTCCAAACCCATATACTTTTGTAAATCTTCAAAAACTAAATTAAGATATGTTTAATAAAGTAAGCCAAGTAATCTAACCATTTACTGTTCTTAGTATTATATTACCACAAACTAGGCATGCATTATGGTAACTGTACTTTAATATAATACTGTAGATTTATTTTTGATTTATTTATTCTTTTTAGTCTGAGATTCTACTCATAACTAATGTAATGTTTCTTCAGCAGGTATGATGTATGTTATCGGTTTTATCTGTTCTCATTAGATTAGGTAAAGATATTAGCTTCGGTGCTTCTAAGTATCATTTTTTAACTATTAAGAGCTTAAAAAAATCATGTGCACTCGTCTCCCATAGGTCCTTGCTATATGTAACTTACCACTGAGAGAGGCTAAACATTTACATTCTGTCATTGCTGGTGTTCTGTACATCTGTTTGTTTCATTTATCATACATTACCTTGCATATTCAAACGTAAACTCTGGAGATTTCCTTTTACTGAATTAAAAGCGCCTACACTTTCTGCAAAGGCACCCAAATTGTTGACCATCAAAAATTTATGGATGAAATAGTTTGAATGGCAAATCCCATTATCGAAGTTAAGGATGTTCATTAATTATCTGGTTTAATTGGATGGAGGCAGGCGTAGAGTGTCTTGTCTTGAGTGGTCAATGCCGGCAGAGGACCAGCCTTGTGTTTCAGCCTTCCATTAGAAAGCAGCATGTCCCCCAAGTCCCAGTATTACACCGTGCTTTATTGATTAATGACTATAATTTATTATAGAGAGGAGGGCTGTGCATCCACTTAAATGTACAATTAATCAATGCCCCGTCATATTATGTGCTGAGGTAAAGGTATAATGGAAGAGGCATAGTCAAACGTGCAGTTATACGGCCCACGCGACTGCACGGTGACTTAACAGTGACTTAAGACTATTTCATTGTGTTAATGCTACCTGTCCCATGTGACAAATGCTCCCCTCAGAAATTGAATATAACTGCTATTGATGGACTCGCCGCCATATCGTGGGTCTATCACTCAGTCAAGCCCACCAGAATAATGTAGCACCCAGTGCACCCTACAAAACCATCTATTAATCTCCAAAAGGAGGAAAAAGTGCCCAAAGGTTCAAATACATCATTGTTAAATCAACAGTATTATATTAAACAGGGAACGGATGTAAGCTTTAAGGAACCCAGGGCAATAGGAGGATAAATTTCAACTTTCTGAAATCCATTCAAAGCCATTATTTCCCAGAGAAGCGTGACATATATGACATGTTAAATCCAGCTTTAGAAAAGCCATAATTGATCATAAATTTTAGTGGCATGCCTCAAGAGTACCAAAGCGGTTTCCATCATAGTATATAGCCGACTTTTTTGAGGAGCTAAGAATTTAATAATAATAGATAACATTTGAAATCTATTTAAACGTTCATTCATGGACATTTTAAAAATCAGGTTTCCCTCTTGTACACATGCAAAAGTAATTCATTTGTAAACATCAAAAAAATCGAGTAACTGTACATATGTGTTGTGTATTTTTATTTTCTTCTTTAGTTGACTGTATTATTTGAATTTGTGTCCCAACACTATGTTTCAATCTGTTGCACTTTAAAGCAATTAATTGTTTGATACATCAAAAACCTTAATCATAATGGCATTGTGTTTCTTTTAAGGCTAGATGATAAAATATTGTGCTTTATGTTTTAGTGCACATATAATAGTCAAAAAGTGAGCAAGTCTAATATACTGGCAATAAATCTCTGAGAGCAAAGTAGTTTCACTGCTTTGCGCACAAGGTAGCTGTGTCAAAAATGAAGCTCAAGACAGCCCTTTTTAAACCTAAAATACATCATTTGCCTAATAAAACTGCACTTACTTCAGTGCTTTGATAAGTGCGACAGTTTTTATTATTTATTTATTTTTTTACCAAAACCC
>JAUCMR010000059.1:8736158-8767789 GCA_032357425.1 Enteromius argenteus
ATTGGCTTGTACAGTGATTCAGTCAACATAAATTTAAATACGATTCTGCTTGTATTCCCGCTTGCAGTGCTGCATGTCATTGCGTCACAACTATTTTCATAATCCCATCAAATCCTGAAGTTTTCAGCGTTTTTATCTTTATATCTTATTTTTTAATTTTTTATAGTCACTTTAAGCAGATTTGAGTTGGGTGACAATATAGCTAAACAGTCAGGAGCAAACAATCAAAACTGCCCATAAATCAGTCAAGCAATGTCAACTTTAATTTGTACTACTTTTAAACTACGAAAACTTCTGGAGTGAAATATGCCTGTTAAAATATCACAAGTGAACCCTCAAAGGGGACAGACCACCAAGTAACACCTCTGTCACCTCTGGTGCCGAAAACTAAATGTGAACTGTTAAGTAGTCTGACGTCAGTGTGAATACTGCCAACAAACATCCTGAATATAAAGAAACCTCAGTTAAGCCTGTTAACATAGAGCCACAATCACCAGAGTCTACAGAGGACTTGCTGCTTTTATTCCTGCTCATATCCTGTAAAAACCATTGAGCAATAAACAAGCTCTCACATTAACTTCACGGCAGAAGTAACGACGATGCATATATCAGAGGCATGCCTACAGCATGGGGGTAGTTATGTAAGTTGGGTAGCAAAGAGGAAAAGGGTTCTGGAGAACACCTGTCAGCTGTTTAGCCCAGCAATGCCATAAGGCCAACCAATGGGAGAGTACCAATCTCTCCTTGTCTTGCTTAAAGACAGTAGCAGACAGTCCCCAGGTAACCACCAGGTGCACAGATGTGGAGCGTGGAACACTATGGTAGATTGTTCTTTGGTTTCGAGCACTTTAGAGGCTGTTTTGTAACTGTAGTTTGTGATAATATGAGACTTTTTATATGTCATGACCTTATGAACCGCTAAAGTGGACCTACACTGACCGATGGTGTGTGTGTGACCTTAAAAGCTGGTGAACATTAGCATTCTTAGGGAAGAAACATACTTTGAAGACAATGAAGACAAGAAGGATTGGCCAACGGATTGGAAGCTTGTGTTACTTTGCATGGCAACTGAATTGAATACACTCCTGTTGCTGGTGTGGTAACAATCTTCAATATTCAAATTTAAAGAGTAATTTGAAGAGTTACCTTAAAATATGTAATTAAGCAGCAAACTATCTATAGACATAATAGTTTATCTTGCTCAGGTAGATCCTCATTAAATCACTACTCTGCCATGTAAGTAGTTGGTATAAAAGTTACCTGATTGGAAAATTGATATTAGAAGAAGGGTTTTTGCCAGCACTTGCTATAGCACCCCTTGTAGTTGGGGTTAGATTCCAGTCTGGCACATTTCAAAATGCAGCAACACAAAATATGTGTAAAGCAGAGAAAAAAAAAAAAAAAAACAGATTGTTGATGTGAATGATCAAAAGTTGGAGAGCATCACATTTTGGAGTGTATCACAACGTAAACAACGTTGATTATGTAAGTTATGTTATTGGGTACTATCCATCATGTTGGTACCACCGACCATTATATGACTGACCAACACAGTCTCATGACCAATTCGTACGTATTCGTACGAGGTGGCAAAATCGTACCAATTCGTACGACCTCACTCGTATGATTTTGAACGATTTGTTTAAACCCCAGTGATGGGTAGGTTTAGGGGCGGGGTTAGGTGAAGGTCATTCGTAAAAATGCATATGAATTGGCAACTGGTAAAATACGTACTATTTAGCAAAAATCGTATGAATTCGTAGTGAGGTCGAGTGAGTGAGGTGTATTGTATTGCATTAATTTGCTACCTCATAAAATATGTAAAAATTGCTGTGAGACTGGGTTGGACTGACAGACTACAACAGTTTGACTCAAAAATCTCAAAATTGGATCTAATGAAGAAAAAGACACCTACACCTTAGATGCCCTTGGGGTACGCTGATAAACTTCAAATTTTAGTTTCAAAGTGAACTTTCCCTTTAAATAAATTATATTTGTTTTCTTTGCACCAAGCTATTGAGCATGCTTAGTTTGATCACTGACAATTAATTGTTTTTGGTAATAAAACATGTAGACTGATTATTCATGATTAATAGATGTTTTGGCTTTATATTGCCTTGTTTATGTTTTTATTAAAAGTCGCATGTCACCATTCGAGTGAAAAGTGTCCCACCAAGTTAATTGATAAAAGGGGTTCTACATCATTTTTAATGTTAAAGTCAGTTTAACATTAAATTCAAGCTTACTGAATGTGCATCCACAAGTGAAAACATTGTTTTTTTGGGATAGTAACACAAACTGACCAATGTTATTTATTTATTTTTTTATGTATGCAGAGTGTGTCTAGGGTGTTCAATCATATATTATGCTATTTGCCATTATATCAATAATAATAAGTTAGCTTGGAAATTCATTTTAAAGATAAAGCAAATTGTTACAGATTGATGAAAAGTCATGAAGACAAACATATATTTGCTTTCAAAATACATGCACCAATGATTTATTCAAAAGCAAGACAAATAACAAGCATTAAGAAAGTAAATAGAGTTGTTTTGAATTCATGGATGCTGCATGAATTTCACTCCTTGTTATTACCAAATTGAAGGGAGATCATTCATCGAAGCACTGAATCAAATGAAAACATTTCACTCTTCACCATTCCATGTATATAAAAAAGCACATGGGAAGTATTTCACACATTTAATAAGAATTTGCTCTTTAATTTAAAAAAAGAAGCAAGCTGAATTTGACTCAATTATGTAAATCACAGGTGAGTGACGTTTAATAGGACAAGTGTGCGAAGCAAATGGGTAAAAGAAAATGGGGTTGGAAACGGCAATCCCAGGAGGTCTCTAATAAGGGGGTAGAGGAGCGAGCGCAAGTTTGCCATGCGCTGAGAAGCACGTGCTATAGTAAACTAGGGGCTAATCCAACCCCCGCTGCGTGGCTTCCCTAGAGGTCTAATACTATGCACTCAGTGAAACAAAGCCCCCTGCTCCCGGCAGCCCCTGCCAAGCCCTAGGACACCCCCCAGTCACTCCACCCCCGATGGCACACACCACATCTTTGACACCCTATCACTGCTCCAGCATGTGGCCACAAGACCAGTCTGTCTGTCAGTCAGTCAATGTAATACCCCCATCAGAAATTCATCTCTCCTATGTGCAATTTCCCATACTCGCAGAAAACAATCTGGGTAATTATAAAACAATTAGAGATTACATGTTTGAAAACCTCGGCTACACGCCGATAATTTCCACAGTGACTAATAAACCCATACGAGCAAGAGGTGGAGGGATGAAATATCATTTTGCGTGCGCAGAATCCAAAACTTCCACCTTATTGAATTCACGGCCATTGTGTTATTTTGTACGTTCATCCTCATTGCTAGATATTCGCTGGACTCCCTCGGGCACTAATCTGTTTTCCATGTCATCTTGGTAAACTGTGTTATTCAGTTAAGAGGGCATAATTCTGTTTCTTGTACACGAGGCTGTTACAGAGAGGCTACACACATGCTGTATCAAAGCGATTCCATGCCTGTATCGGCTTAGTGTGTTTAGGATGTATGAATACAAATGCGGCTGAAATACCCTGCTTGATCCCAGACATATGATGATTAGAAGCTGGATTTTCAAGGATTCAATCCTAGCCAGAGTCTAATGCTCACAGTATTTGCTTGAAGCCATTCAGATGTCAAATTGTGCTGGCTTTTAAAACCATATACAGTACATACACTGTAAAAAAAATATATATTTATATATATATATACATATAGATTGATTGATTAATTAATTGACTGATTGTTACACTAACTGTAAACTATCAGCAGGTGTGGTTGACAGAACTTTACAGTGATAAGCAACATTTTAGGTTTTTCAGACTTAAATTCACAGTAAAATCAAAAACAAAATGGATTTCATTGTTTATATCTGTTTGTAACATTGTAATACACTGATAATCACCAAAAACAGGTGTTGATGAGAAGGTCACATGATTAATCATAGGTCATCACATGCAGCTTTTTTACAATCTGAGAAGAGAAACACTATTATAGAATGTGCACAGTGCCATTCACGCAAACAATAAACACCAAAAAATAAAAAGCTGAACATAAAATGAAACCGTTATTTAAATGAAAAAAAAAAAAAAACATCAAAAGTGAGGTGACATGCAGAATTCTTGGAATTCTTTTTTTCACTGTAAATTATATGACATTTAGTTTTTTCAAATCCGTTTTTATAGTGTTTTGCTGTTAAAAGCACCAGTGTATGTGTACAGTGTATGTACAAATTCACCTTTTTTTAAATCTCTTTTTAATTCTACAGAGGTTATTTCTCTTTCTATAAAAAAATACTGATGAATGCGCACCTGAGAATTTACATTCTGTATTAATGTGCTAAATTATATTAACTAGCAACTGAACACAGCCTACAGTCAATTACCTCTTTTAGGTGCAGGGCAAATAGTTAATTAAATTTTTTAAATTAGTAAAATTATTAACTGAACATGTGTTACTATTTATAAAAGCAATTTGATGTTTTTTTTAAATTTTACTCTATGTGGTGCCTAAGCATTTTCCTCACCTGTCGTAAACTCAGGACTGTACGTAGGTTTTTGCTTTAATATAACACTTTTTAACATTTCTATTGACCTACATTTGTAGTAAAAGACATATGGCACCTATGATTTTAGTTCACACTCATGTTTGTCGGTTTTGACCGTTTTTGTGTTGTTTTTTTAGATTGTAGGCTAATGTGTCTCTGCCTGTCACTGAGTGAATCTATTCAATGTGAATGGAGTGGCATTTGTGAAGCTTGCAGTGAATGCAAGCCACACTTTAATGGCGTAGTTTTCAAATCGTACTGCATCTCAGGGTGTATAAACCATTGAAAATACCTCTCTGCCAGTAATTTCATGCATTGACCTTTTGTTATTAAATGCTTGAACAACATTAACTTCCCTTTAGATGTATAGTATTTACCTCAACAAATTCAGTCAACTCTACCTTGCCAGAAAAGTATTTTATGTTTTGTTTTTTTTTTATTCCAGGATAAAATATGAGAGCAGGTGAAGTTGTATCTCGCAATTGGAGGCCAGATTTCACTTCACTAATTTGCTTCTCTTGTAACGGCAGAAAGTCCCAGCACAGCGGCACAACAATTATATCCAGGTGCAAGAATTTGATTCAACAAATTCTAGGTGAATACATCCAGGTTTTTTCCCGGCATCCCTCCTGTTCTCTCTCTCCCATCGGAACAGCTAGAACCAGATGCCCTTGGAAAAAGAAAAAAAATAATGTGACGGAGGACCTTGACGAAAAAACCTGAAGCTCTTCCAGTATCTTGAAAGTCATAAAGCATGTTGTTTATTATAATAATTGGAATGGCGGGAATCAGAGACTAGTCCGGAAGATAATGGGACATGCTAATGAGTGTGAAAACGAGCCAATCAGAGTAGGATGAAGAGGTGGAGGGATTGTGATCTTTTGGCAGGGTGTACACTGGGAGAGCAATACGATCTGGAAGTCAGGAGACTCAGTTGGCCTGTCATTGTGGGAGGGGGCACGATTAGGGAGCTTGAGTCTTTCTCAGGAGGTGGTGGTGAAGGCAGTGGTTCAAAACTGGTTTTGCTTGAGGGCACAAATATTACATTAGACGTCTAGTAGAAAACCAATTTTGATGACATTTGATGACCAAAATTATTTATCGTACAAGTACAAAGTCGTTAAACTGGATTTATTATGTGGTTTATTATTGTGTCTGTTTAATTTTGATAGTTGGCTGATAGTTCTGCTCACACAACACACTGTATTTATTTGGTGAGAAAGAAAAAAGAAATGAGTTGCCGTTTAATGCCTGATTTTGCCTGAAGTTGAAAGAAAAAGGAACATTCTGGATTTAATACAAGCTTAGTTCAATGGGCTTGTATAATTGTATAAAAGAATAAAAATCCAAGAGGTGGTGGTGAAAGCAGACATTCAAACCAAGACCAGACATAATCAACAAATTAGTGCAAAGTCCTTGCTTGGTTTATTGTTGTGTGCCTTCAATTTTAATAGTCAGCTGTGTATCAAACACAAAGCATTGAAGTAAGTGTAGTAAGTACATGCATAAATACATAAATGCATAAATAAATAAATACAGTGCTTCAAGTCTGCAATTAATGTAATGTGATTGCCTCCTCCCTTTTAAAATGAATATTCTGGGTTACAAGGCTCTATTGACATCAGATAGATAGACAGATAGATAGATAGATAGGTAGATAGATAGATAGATAGATAGATAGAAATGAGGCACACAATGTAAGAGAATGGGGCCCATTTTGGAGGATTTAACAGCAAAAATTTTCACATTTATTCTATTAAAACTGCTTACTTCCATTGTAATTGTCTCACTGCACCCCGGATTTCTGATACAAATGAGGAACAAGTAGAAATTAGTTTTTCATGGAAATCAACGTTATGCCACAAGTTGATCTTAACCACCATTGAACTGAACCCACCATATTCTCTAGCAAACTAACTCTTCATGATTGTATATACTTGCATTTTGCATTCATTTTCTCACTGCTGTCCATGACCTAACAGACCAGCAACACATTTTTTTTAGAGTCCGACACTCCACCAGTTGAGAGCCAGTGGTTTAAGGGGTTTATACTGGACAAGCCGTCGCACTCCAACCATGCCATGCTTAATTTAGAGTCCTGTTGCCCCTGCGGTCCTTCTGAAAATATGACAGAAGGGACATAAATAACCCTCTTTGCCGCCCCTACAAACTATATACCCCCTTCCATCCCTGAAGTGTCCTATCAAAGCTCACTCAGGGCCAAGAAAAGGCTCGTAAATCTTCAAGAACTGAGATGGTGCCTTCATTTGCTGGCGTCGCAGTAAGTGATTGTAACGGAGGATGTTGCTCGTCCCTCGCTCTCTCTAAATGGTGGGAGACCCAGGTGGCAGAAGGGATGGGGAGGTTTGGATGCTGGTTTAATGAGGGTACCCTGGTAAACTGGGGCGGCAGGAGGGGTGCAGAGCCAGATTGCGACCTCACTGCCAAGAACTCTACGCCATGTGTGCGAATGCGCATGAGTGTAGGAGACGGTCATGCTGTTGATGAGTAATTGATGTAAAATCACACTGGTAAACGTGAGAGAGTAATCCATAATTGCTTGAAATGTTTACAGATGTGCATTAATTACTCAAGCGTAATTAGCTTTTAGAGATAATTACTACTTTGGCAAGGCCTTAAAATGTAATGTATTATTTAACACAAATCATTGGAGATGCGTCATGATGAAGCTTGCTTATCGATGACATGTAGCGTCTCTATTCTGTGGACAGCTGATTGGATTTGCTGGAGTCGCAGGTCGGCAGAAGAACATGCTGAGAGTATAAATTGACTCTGGCCCATAGTAGAAACGGGGATAAAAGCAGTCCAGTCGTATAATGCTAGATACCCTTCCTCGCCACAGGTGCTCCACTCTGGCCATGTTATTACAGCATGTGTGCCAGCATTCACTTCATATGATGTCAACACACCATTCAGCTTTAGATATTACTATGGAAAATCATCACACCAGAAGTCAACAGACCATAGACCTGTAACTAAAGGTCTATTTTCATCAAACACCACCAATAACCCTCAGACAGCCCATTGCAGTCTAATCAAACTAATGAAAGTAAATTAGATCAAAATGACAGCTCACACTTACAGCATAAGGGCAGCCTGTATTTAAACAGTGCAAAACAAAAAGTACATATTTAGAACATAATTTATATGAATTGCACTACCAGGGGAAAATAAAAAGTCTAAACACACAATGCATTTTATCATAATTTCAAAATAGTTTTAATATTATATAGACAAAAATGAATTGTAATTCTGAAATTATTTGCATTACAGAAATAGATTTGATGTTATTATTATATTTATTTATTTTAATGAATCATCCTTATGAAATTGGTTAAATATAAGGTAGCTAATTATTTAACATATATTTTCCATACTGCCCTTTGTAATGTTTCATAATTTTGATGACTAAAATATAGAAATATAAAAAATAATAGCAGTGAAGAATGAGTAGATGTGTTCATAGTTTCGCCTGAAAGCACACATTAAATTGTCATGTCACTCTTTTTAAAACATTTTAAAAACACAGCTGAGAGGTTAACATTGTTTTATTGTATTATTTGAATAATTTGGTATTTTACAGCATCACTATAATATGCAGTTACCTTACTAATAAAATTGACAAAATCTGTGTAGAAACTCATAAAGTGCTAATAAAACTACAGTTGCAATAATCAACTCCCATTATGAATGATACAACATCTCTCATGCACTCATATGTTTGACAACCCAAATCAAATTTTAGCTTTATAAAATGAGTCCAAATTGCATGTCGATGGGCTCGTATAATTGTATAAAGGTATAAAAATGCAGATAGGTTAACATAGGGAGTCTTGTGTAATCTCATTCCCACACAAACCGCCGCAGGGTTCCTGTCTGTTGGCCACGGCACGGTCTCTGGCTTTCATTTGATTTAGGGAGCCGAGCTGCTCACCTCGAGAATGTCTTTATATCGCACCAGTGTTTGAGATTAACTCTCAGCATCCGCAATGCTTGCGTAAATATAGACTGACAAATTATTAATATTCTATTGGAGATGCCCCTAAAATTAAATGCAGAGAATGTGTCCACCATCAATGAGAATTGAGTCAACTGATTAAAAAACAATAAACAGAATACATATGAACATGCTACAGCAGTGTACAGGTTTATCCACATATGTGGCTTGATTTTTGTTTATTTTATTTTGTCTCAGTTTTATCTGGCCTACAATTTATGTAAAGCCCCTAAATGATATTATGTAGCATTCATTATTTATGAGGTAGTGACATAACAGTATGGCATTGAGGAATGCCTTTGCAATCCAGGCGATACAGTTTCTGTACTGTAGACAAACCGTGAGTAAATAAGGCTGGTAGCTTGCTATTGAACTGTTGCACTTTCTTGCTGTATGTATGTAAGTATGTGTTCCAAGTTTCACTGCAAAAAAATATTTTGGCAGAGCAGGTTTAATTTGATTCCAGCTTAGACTAAATTAGGTAAAAGTCTGATAAAATGGTGATACAGATTGTAACCTTTCAGTTGTAATGAATTATGCTACATGAATGAATACTTATAAGATATTTACTTTGTTTAATTAGTTTTTAATTAGAGTTAGGACTTTAGATGTTTACTTTATTCCTATTGCTCAGTCACAAGATGACTTCACCTTTCCTGACTGAAGCTGTATTTCAGTGAATTTAGAAGAAAACAACCCAACTTATATAGATGGATTTCCATTGATGTTTTCCTGAAATGAGGGTGCATCAGAGACTATAGTGTTCAGATCTCTCTGTCATTTTCACTCACCAAGTTATGAGTTCATCTAAATAATTTATAAATTCACAAATTGAGTCCTTTTTACTGAATGATTACACTTATAGTGATGAATTTTATATTGCGATGTGTTTCAGAGCGAAACAGCTGTGAAAAAGAAAAAAAAAGTCACACACACATACATGTTGGTTTTTGTGATTTATGGGGACTCTCCAAAGGCGTAATGGTTTTTATATTGTACAGACTGTACGTGGTATTGTACACTGACCCTACACCTAAACCTACCCCTTACAGGAAACTATGTGCATTTTTAGATTTTCAAAAAAACAGTTAAGCATGTTTTTTAAGCCTTTTGAATTACGGGGACACTGAAAATGTCCTCATAAATCACCTTCATATTGTAATACCTATGTCGTACCCATGTCATTATACAAATTTGTGTCCTCATAAACCACATAAACATGCAAACACACACACACACACACATATATTACATACATATATTTATATATATATATATATATTAGTGCAAAACATAATTTCATGCTGACCTTCGTCTACTCTAGAAATTGACCCTAAATAATTTCATTACATGTTCTTGGAATAATTTGTGATTCATTGGTGGACTATTCCAAATAACTTTAAAAGTTGGCAATCTTCATAATAATATTTTATCATTATAATGTAATAATAACATAATATTATGTTATATGATAGTGTAATAATTGTACCACCTGAAATTCCTTTCTGATATGTAACATCCACTCTTCAAGATCCAGTCAGTTTCAATGGATAAACTTAAGTATTTGCAATGCTTTTCCATTTAACTCAGAAATGTCATATTTCAGTAAAATGAACCAAAATAGTTATTTCATATGGACTTGTCACCATACTACTACTACATAACAAAATAAAAATCACTAAACAAGCCAAAAAAATATTAATAATAACAAGATAGCATCATTACAGAACATCAAGCTTTACATAGTAGGTCTGACTGTTAACTATCCAAGATACTTAATGCATTTCCTCCCAGTGAAGCACAGTCAACCGATCCAACCTGAGCAATGAGCATCGTCACGTGACCTAGTCACCCTTCAGTGGTTATGAAAGGAAACTTAGCTTTCTCCACTGCCTGTTGGAAAAATTCCTGGACCTTGTAACTGCCAAAGTCTTGAGCTTATCATGGGTATGTTCCCAAGTTACAGAGAATAAATTAAAGACTAAAAAAAAGTTAGTAGTTTCTGAAATTGTACATATGTTTGCCTTGGTTGTGGATACACCAGATCGCTCCCTTAGACACGTCTGAATCTTGAGATGTCAGGGAGGAATGATGGACTTGAATTAAACAGGGAATGCTGTCAAACGTGAAGGACACGCTTATTGTTTTCTCAGAGACAGATTGAAGCAGAGAGAAAGCACTCAACACCTCCAAGATTTTTATTTATTTATTTATTTATTTTTACACAAGCAATGTTCTTGTTTTAAAAAAATATATTTATAGCAAAACCGAACAGCTAGCTTGTGAAAAGAAGACTGTACATGCTTGTGATATATGAAACCTAATACTTCAAATATAATGCTAATATATCTTTAAAAATGCAGTAAAAAATCTGCAATTATGTACTCAGGTGGACACAAGCAAGACTGTAGTTTCAAGTGTTAAATAATGCCTATTTGAGAACCCCCCCGAAAACAAAAAAAAAAAAAGGTCTGCTTTGCCAATGCAGGTGCTAAAATCAATTAGTAATTAATTAGAGCAAAGAAAAGAAGCGTAATAAATGGCAGCCACCTGGACCAAGCCAAGGTATTTGGGCTGATAATTATCAATCATGAGAAGGTAGCTGACTCCGAACGACTAAGCTCCGGTCTGCTCGCACAAATGGTGTTATCTGCATAACTGTAGTCGCATCTGGCATGAAGGATCATCTTTCCTGCCTAATACAATACATGTGTCTTTTCTGGTTTATGTATGCATAACATGTGTGTGTTTCTATTCATTCATTCTTTTCAACATAGCAACCTCTAACAATTACTTAAAGAAAATATTTGATTTTATAATCCCTTATGGTGTCATATAAAAATGCTGTTCTGTGGTAGTTACTTTTAGAGGGGGAAATATAAAATGAATACATTAACGTAAAATGTTATGTTGTTTACGGTGAATGTCAACAGCTATGTTACCACCAGCAGTTTGTGTGTGTTTATAATTTTACAAAGTCTATTATCTAGTTATAACATAGTAATTATTATGTTATTACTAGATTTTTTTTTTATTTAAAAAATTAACAGTTGGACAACCTGGGGCTTTCCTTTGTCCAGGATAAACAGGAAAAAAACAAAAAAACAAAGACAAAATAGCACTTGTTAGTATGGCTGCCATGTAATGCAGACTATGAATTGTGAAATTTCAACTCTTGCTATGCCAAATTATGGAGAAGTGTTGTGACATGTGCAGCAAGCAAAATTAAAACATCTCTATCCAGCTTGTCCTCTAGTCCTATAATATGAGGAATACATACAGTGAAATAAGACGAACAGAGCATTTCATGAACACCTGTGATAAACAGCAGAACTCCGGAATGGGTTCATTGCACTTATATGTACAGTTTGCCAAAATAATGTTTTCTCTCCGGCTTGAAAGATATGGCATATTATTTTTTGTCTAATGTTACAAAAAGTTTGTATTACAACACAACACTTTGAAGACAATGGTTAGGGAATGTCAGTAGATCCAAAGAATACAGAGCCATGCCGAAATGATTTATTGAGATTTTTGACTTACCTTATTAGTCTTGTTTACATAGTCTGTGGTAACTTCGATATATGAGGTCATCAGAGGAACAGATTACTACATTTTACTAGCTACTCTGGAATTTCAATCACTGATGGTGATTTGTGTGTGTACTGCTCTGAAGTTATTTTTCGTCCAACACTGACTTGAGTGATTGTTGCTCTTTCAAAGCCAAGGTTGTAACTTTTGAGGCCAAAACAAAAGCTCAATGTAGATACATCTGTATTATTAGTTGTTTAAAACCAAATTTTGTCAGAGCATATTACATAAATGTTTTAATTTTTGCGATGTACACTATATGTCTATATATCTTACTTTACATTTTGTCAACAAAGTTGAAATGCACGAGGCAGCCATCAAACGCTATTGTTATCAGCATATCTAATCAGTGGCAAACCAATAGCAAACTATTATATTCCGGTCATCTCTAGGTCATGACAACAGAGGGTTGCACACTTCATTTCTGACCGCTACCATTCATCAAGTATACACTGAGATAATGTGAGATTACATAGCTATTTCAATAACTTTTGTCTACAAACATTTTCCCTCCGAAATGAGCTTCTCTCTGTTATCTTTATGCCAAGGTGTGTTTGATGTTCTGAACAACTGTTTCCGAGATGCAAACATATCTTTGTATCTAATTACAAAGAGCCCAAAACTTCCCTTCTCTGGTTCAATGCACAATATTAATGAGGTCAATGATTATGTTAATTGGGGAGCATTCTACAGCATGTTTTAATTAGTTCTCTGTATTCTGATTTAATGAAGAGCCTGGAAACTTCATTGGATGCTTGAAATGCATACAGTTCTCAGCATAGACTCTTTTGAAAGGACATTTAAAGAACTTTGCAACTCTGTAAAGCCATGCGTACTTATTTGAGATATTATATTTTAACTTTGCTAGAAAACAACCCCCCCCCCCCATCTTGCAGTTTACGAGCACGATATGTCTTATATTAAAAAACATGTTTTCTCGCCGTCTAGTTTTTAATTTGGAAACATGAACTCCCTTATTATCTGCCTTTAATGTCTGGCCCATGAAATGCAAAAAGACCCAATATTGAGCTATTTTATAAGTGCATTAAGTTTACAAATTACTTCTTTAATGAATAACCTTCTGAGACTCCATTTGAAGGGCCATTATCTGAGTGTTCCAATCTATTGCCTCACCTCCAGACTTTAACATTTATTATACTGATGAGATGCAATTAAAAGAGCAGATGTCCACAAGCTGCTCTCATCTGAGACGAGTAAATAAAATACCAATCCCCCCAATAACATAACTCATAAAAAGACTTTGCTTAGCCGCACGACAGGTAAGCAAAGAAAAAACCTGATTTGTTTATTCTGCAAACGTGCAGTCTACTGATTAATATTTTTTTTTATTAATATTTAAACTATTGTTAAAAATGTATAAGTTTCATACATTTAGTATTTGCATATCATGTATATAGCCACAGTCTTTTAATTTAAATTTGAATGTTTTTTGCGATAGAAACACATGTCATAGTGCAATAATGCTTTTTAAATGAAATACATTGATTTTTATGGATTTCCTATTTTGTTATTTTTCCCCTAGACACAGAGACAGTGTTTGAACATCCCTGAAGAAGTCCAGCCCTGTCCCAAACAACTAATTGGAATGACCCCATTTAGCAACGTGTCAGGGGAACACGACAACATAGACAATGTCAGCGCCTCCACAAATCTTCTGTGGTCCAAACTTAATAGCGTGTCATGGTGTCCACAACTAATGCTGGAGGGGTCACAAAAACCCTTATGACTCATGTTAGTTGACGGCTCTTTCTTTAGCAGTGTGAATCCAAGCTGTGGGCAGAGTGAAGAAAACACAGTATGGCGTGTACGTGGGGACATATACTCAAGAAACATTTAGCTAAGTTACCCAGACATCTCTTGTTGGATATCAAAAATATGCCTTTTTTTCTTAAAGTGCCCAGGTTACACGTGTAAATATAGACTAATTAAAATAGTAATAATAATGATAACAGTAAATTACTAATATATATATATATATATATATATATATATATATATATTTATAACATTGTAATAACACATGTAATTACATGTAAGTACAAAATGAACAATGTAAATTATTTATTTAGCTACATATAAGTCTGTATTGCAAGGATACTAAAAATATTATTATTTTTAAATTTGAATTTGCAGAGACAAATGTGCGGTCGCTTATACAATATTGCATATTACGGTAAAAGATGTATTATTTCTCTGCATGCGCCCCTGACCTATGAAAACAAGAAGAATGACCTATTTGCACGTCTTTGCACTAACGATCTATACTTCTTTCTTTACAAAGCAATGATAAATACTCTGAAAATAATCATCCATCTCAATGCAAAATAACAGTCACACTTCACAGACTCTCTGGCGCACTGTTGTCAATTTGCACTCTGCGTTCAAGTTTAAATGTCTTTTTTTCTCATCCT
The DNA here is from genome assembly GCA_032357425.1 of Enteromius argenteus. Classification (NCBI taxonomy): domain Eukaryota; kingdom Metazoa; phylum Chordata; class Actinopteri; order Cypriniformes; family Cyprinidae; genus Enteromius; species Enteromius argenteus. The sequence continues at coordinate 8,750,807 of JAUCMR010000059.1, forward strand.
CCTCTCTTTGCAACGTGTTCATCCGAACAAGACAAGCGCTGAAGTCAGAGAGAGGTCAAGCGCATACGAATGAGAGGAGAAAACTGTCAGCTACTTTTACATTACAGAGAAAGAACAGCGATGCATCCATCTCTAGACAACAGCTGTGCAACAATCACTGAAAGTTCAGCAGTGAATTTAAATGCAGCTCAATATCTGCCTATGAAAAATATACTGAGATGCTTAAAAATATAAAACTAACCGTTATTTAGGGCTGCATAAGTGCAGGTTAAGGTTAATAGTTACGTAAGGCTCGCGTTTTGTAACTTGTTGGAAAGTACGTTGTCATGTTTCGTTCTCAAGCGAGACGCTTAGGAAAATAAATCCGGCTAACGACGAAATAAAGGTTCACTCCCTGAAGAAATTTACAACAAGTAATCTGATTTTTGTTTAATGTTTAACTGTCGAAAAAGCTTTGAGTTATTGATGTGAATCGCACTTTTGCGTTTAGACTGTATTTCAGAATTAAACGAAACGCGCTAGTCTTGATCATATTAATTCTCTGCTTAACTGGATGATGGCGTTAAAAAAAAGCGGATTATTATCAAAATATTGTCTTTTTCTGTGAGAGTTCACGGAGAAACACTTTTGGTTTCCAAGCAGTCGCCAGGGCCTACGATTTAAATTTAACATTTTTTAAATGTATATATAGTTTTGTTCTGTCCATGTGGTAAAATTCTGATTTTTTTTTTTTTCGTAAAACATATTTATTCCTTTGTGACAATTCATACGTATTATCGGTTTGTACAGTTTTAATAAAAACTTATGTATTGTGTGGGTTAAAGTTGTCCTAAAGTATGTGTGTGCTTATCCAAAAAGAAAAGAATGCAAAAAGATATTTCCGGCTGTATCATTTTATGTTCTCTGTGCGCCTTTAATGTGGTGTTATTAGACATATTACGTGTGCAACACATAAATGGATTTAGCCTTTTTTTATCTTAAATTGAATTTGAATATTGGGGTTACCACAACGGGCAAACTGACAAAAACAGGCACGCATATCTTAGTTAAGAGTCATATCCATCAAAATAATCTAACGTAGCCACATTGTAATGGCGTTTGTCCATGGATATGATTGTCGTGCTTTTATTTTTCTGGGGGAAATAGGAGTAATGAGGATAACAGGCGAGCGAAACGACTTCCTTCAAAAATGTGCATTCCATTGTACGGATCAATACATAACACTTTCTACTACTACTCTAACGGTGCATGAATGAAAATGTACCAGAACGTTTGAATAGATAGAGTGTTAAATAGAGTCGAACAATTCATTTTATTACCATCATTCACATATCTCAAAACCTAATAACCCGTGGAAGGAGAATATGAACATATTTCGAAAAAAAAATCACCTCCGACATAATGCATTCCGTATTCGCCCCTACTGTTTGATGTGCCAATATGTTTATATTTTCCCGAAGTCAGTATCTCCTCCTGTCGGTGGGCTATTTCTCACGCGCATGCACGCGCACGGCAGTCTGCCCTCGCGCCTGCACTTGTGCACACCCCCAAGAGGAACATGTAAACATTGTAGCGTATATCGCATTTTCCTTTAAGCGACTAAGCACCGCTTTGCGACTAGCATGTCGTCGGATCACATCTAAAAACAAAAATACATCCAAATGGCCACGAATTAGAAACACTGCAATGCTCGATTCATTAGTTTCATAGCCTTGGGGCACAGTTTAAATTTGCACATGCTAATGATCTTGTGTTATCTGAGACACACACACAAAGTTGCACGCATGCATAGTAGGCTACTCCTAATAGTACAGACCGCGTGCTTGCCTGGACTTACGAGCGCTCAGATTGCCCCCCTCCCCTCCATAGGTGGACGTTTCCTCTCTTATTCTGGAAAACTTTGCACTTTCTGACCAATGGTTAAACGATTTATCATTTTGTAGATTTTAATACCCAAACTGCATCTTTTGCAGTTGGCAAAATCGCTCAGTGAGAATTGCGCACTGGCGATATTGAGCACGCTCATGATCTTGATGTGCCTAATGGGGCGATCAAGCAAGTTGCAACCAAGAACAAAAGCCCAACAGTGACTCTCTTCTTGGACTGAAGTCCTTCACTCCAACCATATACCGGTCCCAAACAAGCATAATTATATAAGGCCGTGACGAGAGTTAAGTAATGCAAACTATTTAAATAAGACCACGTAGAGAAGTGAATTCGTCACGATTTGACATTTTAATGCATTAAAACGTTACTCTGGGGACTTGGCTAATTTTAATTTCTGACAATAATGAGGGGTACAAAAGTGAAATTAAATTACTTAGAAAAGAATTGGTCCTGCTGAATTAGTGGGGCAAAATAGAAAAGCAGGCGCTGAAATGTCATTTTGATTTGTGTAATTCACATTTCCTTATTTAAGCGTTAAATCCTAGCTCTTGTTAACACCAGGGGTTATTGTTGCTGTAGTTATGTAATGATTTAGGTTAGACTCCGTTTATTTCGAAATGATAAATAAGTAGAAATAGGTTAACTTGTGCAGTTTCCTCGTTGGTATTTCTCAACCTCCAATTCAATTGTTTAAAGCACAGTCGAGAAATAAAGTATTGAAGGCATTTTTTTTTGTTGTACGTTTAATTCTTTAATATTGTACGAAAAGTAACCAAACATTATTTTGTAAACTAAATTTTACATACCCTACGAACGCATTTTCCATAAATACCGATTATCTCTAACATGTGTTACCGGTCCTTTACATGCGGATAAATATGGAAAATTGAGTTATATACAAGTAATAATTTCTTGCAATTGCCAATGCAGTAGACAGATAGTTTTATATTTTATCACTTACATAAACAAGATTGACACGGAGCTTCAGGCTTTCACTACACGGTTTATCGACATGACATTAAATAACAACAACTGTGTGCTACTCAGACTGGACTGGAGACGAAATGTTGCACTGGATACAAAAGCACATTAATACTAATCGGTTAGGTAAACGTGTAGACTGTGGTAATACTGGGTAATTCACATTTGGTACACATAAACTATAACATTCTTTTCAGTCAAGACTATTCATCGCAATATTCGTAAAACCATCTCATTTTCCATATATCTAGGGACCACATTTTTTCACAAATTCCCTTAAACTGTATTATGACTATTTACAAAATAAAATATTACATTTTAAACTAGGTGAATCTTTATGTACAAAAAGAAGAAGAAGAAAAAACAAAACAGGCTGTGACCTGCTGGTAGCATGCAATTGGAGTTCTCTTTGCAGTCTTCCGAAAATATGAAGGAAAAAAAAAAAAAAAGAAAGAAAGAAGAAAAGAGCAAAATAAATGGAGGACAAAAATCGGAAAAAAGCTGTCAAGAGCGTTGCACACCCCGTCCATGCACTGCTCTCTCTAGACAGCGGTTTCAGAAAACCTTTCAGATTCTTCACATTGTGTGTGTATGTAGGTCCACGCGAGAATAGGCTGACTTTTGAGTCTTGGTTCCAAAGCAGTCTTAATTCTGCAGTCTTTTGAAAATATTTACACGTACCATTCATTAAAATTTGACGAAAGGGTGCTGTGGCTGCTCGTGTGGTGAACTGTGGATGATGCTGGTGATATGGAACTGCTGCTCTGGTTTTCTGTGGAAGGGGACACGATGGTGGGCGGCGTGGAGGACTCGTAGCCGGAGCTGGCTGCCGGGGAGGGTTGGGATCCTTGAGACGACGCCTCGTGAACCTGAGCCCAAGACAAACGTAAATCAGTGTACATAAAACTATACTTTCACACGTGTCTCGTAATTTCGACTCTCAAACTGTACCAACCGACAGTATTCTTCCAGATTGTATTTAGCTTTATGTTTACATTTATGGCGGTATTTAGCGATAGCTGTTATACCAAAATCATATATCATGTTGATGCATATAACAACATTTTGCAACAACTTAAAAACATTGCATAATAGGCCATAAAAAAAAGTAAACTGTAAAAAGCGATATTTTTGAATAAGCGCAGAAATCAAAAAAGACAAAACAAAAAATTAAAATTAAAAAAAATATGTAAGTGAAAAAATGTAATGTTATTGTTACCTTCATATGTTTCCGGAGGGAGCTGGGATGTGTGTAGGATTTGTCACACATTTTGCAGAGATATGGTTTGTCAGAAGTATGGACGTGCATGTGTTTCTTGCGATCACTGCTGTTCGCAAAGCGTCTGTCACAGCCTTCATACTCACACTTGAAAGGTTTTTCACCTAACAAAAACAGAGCAAACATCTCTCAAAATACGCATTTTAGAAGGCCAGCACATGTTTATTTTTTTATTTTCATTCAAATACAGCAAATAAATATGAGCAAATATAAACGAGTTAAAAAAAAAAAAAAAAAAAAGTTCATGTCCATATTCCACCAGGAAACACGGCTCACAAAAATATCTTTTTAAATTTCACCCAAATTGTTTACGTTATTTTGCAAAGGTGCTGTACTCCTACATGTTTAATCAGCCAGATATTATATAACCTATATCGAATAGAAATACTAATTCTGGTACCGGAATTGTGCTTGGCATGAAAATTGTCGATAGGACAAAGAAGAAATAATGAAATACTTACAAATATAATATTGGCATTATTTGCTTCCCATTTTAAGTCCCATAATTTCAACATGCACACACAAAAATGTAATCAGTAACAGAGCAATGAATATGCATGGAGGAAAATGCATTTCTTACCGGTGTGTGTTCTTTTATGGATTTTCAGATTTTCCGATCGGGCAAATACTTTTCCACAGCCGGGGAACGGACAAGGGAACGGTTTCTCTCCGGTGTGCACTCTGATGTGATTCACAAGTTTATACTTTGCTTTAAACGGTTTCCCTTCCCGGGCACATTCTTCCCAAAAGCAAATGTGATTCGACTGCTCCGGTCCCCCAACGTGCTCCACCGTTAGGTGGGTCACGAGCTCGTGCATGGTGCTGAAAGTTTTGTTGCAGGACTTTTTCGGATTCGTCAGCTGCTCTGGTTCGACCCATTTGCAGATGAGCTCTTGCTTTATGGGCTGTCTCATGTAGCGAAAGAAGGCCCCTGCCCCGTGATGGGCAGCCATATTCATGTTCATGGGGCCATAGCCGTGCAACTGCGTCGAGGCGTAGTGTTCGGACCTGGGGCTCGCGACGTGACCGTATTGCTCGGCCCTGCCGTACATGTCCCCGGAAAAGCCCAGGCGCATCTGACTGTTCACCACGTTGGAGGACGCGTGCGTGGCCGCTTGCTCGTGCAGTCCCGGGAAGAGCAGGTGCCCAGCGGCGTCAGAGTGTCCATGTGGTCCGGCGAAACTTCCAGCGGCGGAGGCGAACAGACTGTGCTGCGCGCTCGTGGCGTCTCCGAAGCCCCGATTGCGAAACAGAAAGTCCCGAGTGGAGTTGAAGGCGGCGGTGGAGTATGAGCTGACATGAGTGGGGTGATGATGGTGTCCCAGGGCAGCGGCGGCGGCGTAGCCGGGCGCTTGCGAGGAAAACGCCGTTTGCCCAGAGCCGAGGTCGTGGGAGCTGTGGTTGATTTTAAAAGCGCCCATACCGTCGGCGAACGGATTGATACCCAAAGCCACTTCTCTGTCTGTAACTTCGCCTGTTGAGTGATGTCTGGTGGAGCCGAAAGTAGTCACTCCAATGGTGGGATACTGTGGTCCTGCGTCCAAGAGCATCTTCAGTCTGCAGCGGAGGAGACTGAGAGAGGAAGAATCTCTAGCAACTGTCTCTGCTTGCTATTTCTCTGACTTGAGTCTGTGCGAGGCGAACTCCGATCCCCTATTCCTATTTACTTTTAGTGGAGAGGAATTTCCCTCTCCTGCTCATCCGATGCGCACGCAAATCATGTGCAATATTGTCTTTTGCGGTTTATCTTCCTGTGGCGCAACTTTCACCTCCTCAGTCAGGCGGTGAGCTTCAGACTGATAGTCGCAATCATTCCTGCAGATAAATGAATTGAAAAGACAACACAGTCCACCCCTGATGAATGGGGAAGGAGGGGGGCAGCACGTGACCCCGTGCTTGGACCATCATTGGAGAGGGCGCTCTCCCCCTACTAACATTCACTCACCAAATAACAGCCCGCCATGCCTCAGCATCAGTGCGATTGGTCGGTTTACATCATCAATCTATGGGATTGTCGGGAGGTTGCTGACTGTGATTTTGCTCTGGATGTTGAAATTCAGAAAACAGAGTTTAGTGAATGCATGGCCGAATAATAGCTTTTGTCCTAGACGGAGTACTTCCACGTTTGGCCTACTTATGTGGAAGCCTGATGCTCTGAGAAGAACCTGGCGCGCATCTAGTAAACACTGGCTGAAATGTGATGTGTAGCCTGTTCTTGCAAGGCATGGAACTCGTGCGTTTCATCCTGAAAAAAATAAAGGCCATGCTTCACATGATTTTTCCATAAACGTGTGCGATTAAAGATTACACCATATTCCTGCCTTAAATTGAAGTCGTACATTTTTTTAGCACTGGCATGCTATTTGCATCTTTAAAAAATGAATGTACGACATTATCAACGGTACAAAAAAATAAACATAAAGATAATTATAAACATACTAATTGCAACGTAGGGTCGGGCCGCGCACTAATGCATAAAGTTTTTCCCTACTTTAGCAATGGGCATTTCATGTTTGGTTGACTTTCTTCACATGCATAATTTAGTTTTCACTTTGAGAGATGTTTGAGAAGGTTATGCAAAACACTTGTATTGTACTGTTGCTGGAATTTAATAATTGCTTTGACATTCACATTAAATGTTTTAAACGAGAAACCCAGTGCCTTCCAAGTTTTTTTTTCTTCTTCTTCTTTCTTTTAAACTCGCCACATGCCCTGCGCACTCAGTAGGCCTTCCGTAGATGCCTTCAAACTTCAAATAATAGATTCAAACCTGCGAACGAGGTGTCTCTTTCCGTTATTCATATTTTTAACCTATGTTTTTGAAAGATTGAGGCCGTAATGTATCACCCTTGTGTGTGTAAAAGTTGTGGGTTGTGGAAGTTGTGAAGTGGGATTTCTCTCTGCAGGAAACTCCGGCGGCTGGAGTTCAAAGCCGCATGAACAGACGAACCATTAAAATATCATCCAGACTGCAGCCTTCAGCTCCATACACTCCCAAACTCCTACCAGAGAGAGAAAGAGAGAGAGAGGGAGAGCGAGGGCCAGGCGAAGCTGTTGAGTTGCATGTTTTGTCTGAAGGACGTTATCTTTATAAAAGAAATCTGGACGATATCTTCAACAGGTGAAAAACGGTAAGAAGACTCGTAGCGTGGGGACAAAATAAGTTTTGGAGGCTAGAATCATTGGAAAATATTTACTGAACAGTATTTTTTAATACACAACAATTAAATACCTTAAAAACTGGACACATTTGAAGGGGTTGATGTAATAAGGAATAATGTATTATTATTATTATTATTAATATTTTAATAAATTAATACTTTTAGTATTAATACTTTAAGAGACATTTTATTTAATTCAATAAATAATTCATTTCTATTAACTTTTAATAATGCCAAGAAATGTCCCTAAGACTGTAAAATAGTCATTGTAACTGTCTGTTAAGTCTGTGTGTTTGAAGTGGCGACAAAGAGTATGTCTTAGAAATTAACTTTTTTTCTTCATTGGAATTTTTAATCAATGTCAGTGACTTTTCATTTCCGAGTGTTATATTCCATTGCATTACTTGTAAAATTAAACTCGCTTTATATCGTATCATACGTTTCCCCTCTACCCAGCAGAAAGGTAGCTGAAAATAAACTTTACTTTAGCGTTACGCGCTAAAGAAATGCCTCAAAAATGCAACTGCAACCCATTCGACCCCGAGCCCCAGCCATTTGACTAACATCTTCACTATTCGTCATAGCTCACACGACGTTTACTTATTTATGACACGGATGGTGTGGTTTTGTCACTAGAGGTCTGACAGATCAATTCATGGCCTTTCTCAAGGGAATACCAATTTATTTGCATCAATAATTGAATGCATCTTGACCCTGATTAAAATGAAGCCGGCTAAAGTTGAAGGAATGTCCAAGGTCATGCCTTTATTATTTTAATAGAGTGCAGTTGTGGATTTTAGACTAAGTTTTGTGTTCACATGTGATCGTAATACATGAACATAAAACGATCACAGTGGCCTTCAGATGAAGTAGTGTTTCCGTAAAATGCGATTTTGCAGTCTTGCAATCACAAATCTACTACTACTACAATAAAATTGTTTCTGTTTCTGATATGCACTACTATGCTGTATTTGTCAGCGTAAAAATACACTATATACCTTTGAATAAAGTTAGAAAACAAAGTAATCTGGGGGTGGGGGTGTTAACAGTTTCAATTATTCATCGAGACATATGTGCACCAATACAGTCTAAATGTTGTCTCTATACTCTCACGTATAATCCGCCTAATTCCAGTGGAGACTGAACAGATGATTTCTGACACATATCTAATACTAACTGTCTGACCTTTTTAGGTCATTTCACCCAACACTTCCTGTTTGTGTCCGGCTGGTTTGATTACGATAAAGCTTCAAACGACTGCAATTACGGTAATAATTCTGTGTTTGAATTCTGTATTTAAACTTCTATTGTGTAAGGAGGAAACATTACATTCACCAAAACTCAATGCCATACAAAGAAACAAACAATAGCATAAAACTTTTATTTACAAGGTCAAGAAGTTTTAAGTAGCACACTATAATTTATGCTATTTTTGATTAGTCAGTCATATATTTTATAAAACCGTTTGGAGAAAAAAAGTTTCTCCTTGCGGCAACATGCTCACACACACACACACACACACATATATATAATATTATATATATATATATATATATATCCTTCATTCCTAGCACACAAAAAAGACACGATATTACTGTTGAAGATACATCAAAATTCACACTTTATTAGATGTAATTATAAATAGATAGCTAGCCTTTTGTTAACTGTTGTGGAGTACCGTATTAAACTTTTAACGTATGTTAGACCTTGTGGACATATATACCATTTAGATTTACATTCACTGGCCATATATGATAAGCCAGTTTTATTTCTTGCAAGATTAGCATTCGCGTGCAATGCCTTCTTCTAGGCAAAGTTCAAAGAATGTTACTAAAACTCTTGAGCCTGTTTTCATGAGGTGGCCACTGTCCATTTGCTTTCAAGCTTTCTATACAAGACGAACGCAACAGCCGGTTGTTGATTCATGACTGTATTTTATTTATAGCAGGTGCACTGTCAACAGTGTGTTTGTTAAAAATCGGTGTGTAATGCGTTGTGATCAACTTTTACGCACGGGAAAGGCTAGACTAGATCTGTATTAGGATTTTTATTTAGCAGCTACTCGAGCTATTTTGCCAAGACTTATTTGCTGCCCTGTACACTTTTGATGAAGCACCACCTCCTGTGTGCCTGACCCGCCGCCGCTGAACAACTGAAGCCGAAAATTACCCCCGATCATAACAACAGGTCTTTTGCGTTACTTTTTTCCCCCTCCGGACAATAGGCGACCTTCTCGCTCTTCACAAGACACCGATCCCATGACGACGTAGAAGCGCCGTTAGAGGAAAAAAAGGAGGTGTGAAACTTTTTTTTTTTTTTTTTTTCTCTCGACAAAGGGTTAAATGCACAGAAAACTGAGTCTGAGCAAGCTGCATGCAACTGCAAACTTTAACTTTGTACTAACCGCCGTTTTCTATGTTTATTATGGAGCTTCTTCATATATTCTCTGTAACGGACTACTAGACAGAGGCTATGTCGCATTTTTATTGCATGCAAGTCCATTATTGCTATAAGCGGCTAAAACCGCAGTCGCCGATTTTCCACAGCTGCAATATAAAGAAATGCTACTTTGCTTCGATGTAACTTCGAGATTGCAGTTAAAAGTACAATAACCTTTGCATAACAAAAACATTTTTTTTTTCATCCGCTGCCCGAGGCTCGGCGCATGCGCGCTCTCTGTTTGCTGTCACTAAAACATTTTTCTTCGCATTGGAAACTGTCACGAGTGACGTCAATCACAGAGCTCTGACCAATTAGAGCGCTCGGTGATTGTTTGGCTCCACGGGCTGCAGCGCCTACCATGAATCTCTATTCAGTATATCAAAGCGTCCTGCTGCTGCCTCTCAACCGAATGGGATTCCACGTAGGCACTGAGATAGCAACTAAACTTTAGGGGAAGTTTAATTTTTTTTCTTCTGTATTCTTCAAAGCGATTAAAATATATTTGTCATCATCATTATTATTATTTTGCCTGCTGTCAAGTTATTCTAAAATTAGGAGTAATGAGCGTGGATGCTTTGGGAAGCCCTGTGATGGACCCCGCGTTTTCCAAACGGAACACGACGCTGAGATTAGTTGACTTGGCAGGGGCTCACCACCATCACCATCATCACCACCATACCCCTCAGAGCGTGACAGGCTTCCCGGGGTTCAGCAGCCATCCACACTCAATGGCTCACTCGCACCCTGGGGAGATGACTGCGGAACCCCGCCTGGGGCCGAGTCCATTCGGGCCAGAACACATGGGGCACTCCGCGGCCCTCAAAATCAGCCCAACCCATCATTATCCCCACCACCATCACCACCACAATCATCATATTGCAGGCCACAGTGAAGTGGTCTCCAGTCAAACGGGAGCTTTTGGCCCGGTGCAGGCGGCAACGGTCCCGTACTCTATGTCTCACACGGCCCAGGCGCTATCCGCAGGTAGGGACTTCCTCATTCGCCGAGATTTGACAGCTCAAGCCATGCCCGTGCTGACCGATCAGACTTCTGGTTCAGCCTCTCACCACGGAATGTTTGTCTCAACAACAGGTAGCTATCCGGGACACTATGGTCATCACCCCGACCCTGGGAACCATACGCTCTTCCCTGGACTTCATCACGATCAGCCATCTACCGGAGCACCAGGTGGCCAAGCCTTGAACGGACAAATAAGGTTAGGAATACCTGCCGAAATGTACGTTCGGTCTGATCATTTGAGTCAAGTAGCGAGCTCCAGGGCAGACCCGTTTGCTGCTTCTCCTCTGCACGGATACGGCGGGCTCAATCTGAACATGAATCTCAGCGCACATCACCACCACGGAGCCGGCGCCTTTTTCCGATACATGAGGCAGCCGATCAAGCAAGAGCTCATCTGCAAGTGGCTGGAGCCAGAGCACTCGGCGAAAAAACTTTGCTCCAAAACTTACAGCACCATGCACGAGCTAGTGACACATGTGACTGTGGAGCACGTCGGAGGACCGGAGCAAGCGAACCATATCTGTTTTTGGGAAGAGTGCCCGCGAGAGGGAAAGCCGTTTAAAGCAAAGTACAAACTTGTGAATCACATCAGAGTGCACACCGGAGAGAAACCGTTTCCTTGTCCGTTCCCCGGCTGTGGAAAAGTATTTGCCAGATCGGAAAACTTGAAAATACACAAGAGGACGCACACAGGTCAGTGACTTAATTTCCCGTCCCTTAGGACGGTTTGGTTCAATGCTAACGGCTCGCAAACCTCCTCCGTCACTATAGACATACTGCAATGAAGCTGAAGTGTAAACGAATCGATGCACAGCAACTGGTTTATTAATGACGTGAGCTAGCTTGCAGGCTAAATACAGGCACAGTTTGGCAAAAAAAAAAAATTTAAAAAAAATCCTTGACTTTTATTGAAAAGAAATTATAATATATGCAGTTGCTCGTAAAGGATTTTCGCAGAACACTGTCACCATTATCATTGTTGTCAAGTGTTATTTGATGAGTTTTAATACAGGCTACTTGGATTTCGTTTAAGCTAACAGAATATTATTTTAACAATAAGTCGTTTAAAAAAAAGAAGGGGGGAATATTAAGGTGGAGAACTGTGGAGTGTTATTGTTTCTGATTAACTTGCTTTTATAATCATGTGTGTTGTAAAAATAATGTATTCCTTACTCCATCAGATTGCTTACAGCTTTGCAACACATCCATATGTTTGGGGCCTACTGAGTCCAGTTTAGCCGGCTGACGAAAATAATAATATGATAATGATAAATAAAAGATGAAGCGGTAGAGTGCTGCTTTAAGTTAAAAAGCTAAAATATTTCTTTTCCACAATAAATCGTTTATGGACATCATCTGTTTATATTACAATAAATCTAAGTTGTACACAAGTATTTATGGTCACATTGCAAACTGCTATACGCTACTCCTTTGCTACATTTTGGAAACCACAAACACTCGTTAAAAAAAACAGCACATTTGTTCAAGTGCTCAGTTATCCCTTCAGAACGATCTAAAGGGGCATGGTAGCATTTTAGGTAGGCTAGTGTTTTGTTTTGCTTACACTGCAGCTTTTTTGTGTGTGTTCCAGTTAGCCTACCCTTGGTGACTAGCCTTTGCCCCCCTAAAGCTGGCTTTAGAAAGAAACCGTCCAAAACGACTGTCATTAATTGCACCAAGGAACATGATGTAGTTATTTCCATGCATTTCTGAACTGTGAGAACCTACGCATAGACTGTTTCCAAAACTTGCAGGTTGACCGCATGCAACAAGTCGGTATCAAAGTTGTGAAAGACTAAATCCAACGTGACTTCACAGGGTAAACTTTATATGGTACTAAATCCAACGTTATTATTAAAATGCGTTAGGTTTGTATAATTAATTAAATGTGGGTTAGTTAGAGCAACGAGATTTTTAATTTTATTTTTACTTATTTATTTGTATTTTTTGGTTTTCAGGTTTAGTCGATGCTCGCCAGAGAGATTGTTTTTTTTTTGTTTTTTTGTTTTTTTGCTTAATACTTAACTCTGCTACGTGTAACGTTTCACTAGAAACCAAATCTAAGATAGCGGTTTCTTTTAGATTTGATGTGCAACCAACATTATGCATTATTTCTGTGCTACATTCCCGAGGGCAGCCGCGTTATTTTCTTGCTTGGGCGGTATTTGAATCTTTGGTTATGGATATGGTTTCCCAAGGGTCTCTTCCTTGCTGCTTTCTTGTAGTACACTAATATTCTTGATTGGCTTTCTCGGCCCAACAGCTGAAGGTCAAATTGATATTCAGCAAGCAACTGTAATTAGACAGCAGCAATTACGCAGTCTTATAAACTCCTGGAGCTTATGTCCTTCGGAAATACGCGTGATGTGATTAAATGTAATTAATTCAAACATTTCTATTGCCTGGCTGCCTTCTCCAGGAGCTATTATGGTTACAGAGGGACAGGCCTAATAGCAGTTTAGACGGTGGATCAGATGTATTTTATGAGATCTTTCTGCTCTACTTTCCAAAGGTAAATGAAACTACTACGAGAGCACGCGCTTTAAAGAACGAATGCCCAATAATCTGTAATTGTGAAAAGAAATCATTGCTGTCTGAGAGTCCCTGTCACAAGGGGCCTGCCATGAGAGCAGACAGAGCAGTAAAAAGATAATGACGATATCATGGGGCTCATGTGACCTGATTTACCCTGTACAGTCTGACATGCGTTGGACTGATGCTCAGTGTGCAGTAATGTGCTTTACCTGTATTGATCATTGTCACAACTGTTTTGTTGTTTTAGGTGAAAAGCCTTTCAAATGCGAGTTTGACGGCTGTGACAGACGGTTCGCCAACAGCAGTGACCGGAAAAAGCACTCCCACGTACACACTAGTGATAAGCCGTACAACTGCAAAGTCAGAGGTTGTGACAAATCGTACACGCATCCCAGCTCTTTGAGAAAACACATGAAGGTGCACTGCAAGTCTCCACCTCCGAGTTCGGGTTACGAATCATCGACTCCATCTCTTGTCTCTCCTTCATCGGACTTGGGACGGGAGCCAGCTCCCTCTGCGCTCTCCGAGCCTCTCTCATCATCGTCCCAGCCGGCCAATTTAAGCGAATGGTACGTGTGTCACAGCTCCGGTGCCAGTGGCCCTCAGACCCCACCCAGCGGTTCATCCACACCGGGCCACACAGAGGGGCCAACGTACGGCAATCCTGAACGGAGGGACGCCTTCTAGTAAAATGTAATATTCTTTTGGCAAAGTGACTAAAACGACTTTGACATCTTATCTTATTTGGACGGTCCGCCTTGGACTGGATCGTCGCAGGCTGACGCCTGTGGAACTCGGTTCAAAGAGTAGGCTTGTTCACTTTTACTGCCTTACTGAAGGATGCACTGGCCCTTTTGACAGCTAATGTCACTGCCTAACCACCAATCGATAAAAAACACGTCCCGAGTGTCTATGTTTCTAAATAGTGTACCGACCGTACGCATGTCCCTGTATTATTTTGTAAATTCCGCTTTGATTTCAATATCTTTTTAATTTATTTTTTAATCGGTAAAGAATTTCTTTTTGTATTATTGAACCAAAGTGCTTAATTATTAAACTTGTACAGCTGTAAATGATGACGTTTTAATGTCTATGTGTGAACAGTAATTTTGTAAGGTTTTGTCTTTCAGCAATTTTTAAATGTTTGCTACTATACTTTGTACAAAATTAATATTTGGGATGATTTGAATTTCATAAAGACGTAGGCTCTTTCCTCTTTTTGTGCTTTCACCAGCCAAGCCAATTTGATGGAAACAGTGTTATTGTATTTGATATGACGGTTCATTTATGATTAGTCATTAATCAATGTGGTTATTTTGTGATTTTGTAAAACTTGTCAGCAATCCATTTTTATGAAAAAAAAAATATTAATTATCAGAAGAGACCTTAAAATGTGTACCGAAATGCCTTGTAAGTTGTCAGTATTTTGAATAAACTGTGTATGATGCAAAGCTAAAAGACCTCCTACGTTACACATTAGTAGTAAAATAGATTTTTAAGTTATATTTCAATTAGGCATCATCTAATAGAAAACACATAAATGACCAGAACACGCACGATCCTAAAATGACTCAAACCAGCCAACTTAAAATGATTTTAATTCTCTTAGCGATAACTTGTTTTATATCCTTTTGTATCGCTTATACACACAAATATACTCCAGCTTTACACTCCAATTACATGGGCAGCAATTGATGAAAGAGTTGCATATTTTCACACAGACTTCAAAGAGGCTTTTATACAAAGAGACATTTTTTTTCACGACGGTGAATCTTCATGGTGAGTTAAGATTTCTATAGCAAAAGCCGAGTCAAATTTAAATAGTATGGGCTTCGGGGCTGTGGATTCCGTTTTGTCAAAAAGAATGTAATATTTCCTCCGAAGAAAAGAAACTACAAAATACGCTTTAACTTCATTTAAACGGACATTTACCCTTTTGTTTATTCGATTGTTTTAGACAAACACTGGCAAAGACCAATGGGAATATTTGTCTTAATTTTCACTTGATGCAAAATACGATGTTTATTTATTTTATTTTTTTTTTGCAATAACCTAAACTAGCAACTTATGATTGTTGCATATCAGAGAAAACGTACCATTTTAAATCAACAAATGGCTCAACCAATAACTATTTCTTCACGTTGAGTCGTCGTCCAACGAATGCAAAAAGCTACCATAATGAGCAGCTTCATAACTCTTTTTGTATCATTACATTCTCAGCTAGCTTTAAAATGTTAAAATCAGGGTTTTGCACCAGATTTGCTCAAGGGTGTGTTTGACTGGATGTAGCGCGTTTAGCTTTTAAACTTCTTTGTTTTTAATCTAGTGTAAAATAAATACAGCGGGAAACAGTCAAGCAGTGGCGTAGTCTAGTGTCAGAGCGGGTGTATCAGAGGAGAAAGGGATAGTTTGGTCTCAATTGAAGCAAGGATCCTTTGAAGTGTTTTTTTTTTTTTTTTTATTATCAGGGGAATTCTTGCATGTCGTCTAAACGACGCTGATGACATGGAAAGGCCTCTCTGTGTCACCATTTTGATCGCGCAATCTTTTCAAACGTGTTTCAAGTTTTTCATTCCATTCAACACAACAAGAAGAGACGAATTTGACCAGAATCAAGTACTTCCAAGTAATATAAACTATCGACAAGCTGCCTCTCTCGGACTCCTGGTGAGCCTGAGAGCGCGCGCGCTCGTCCGTGTGTCAAAGTTGCAATTAAAGGGGACAGAACAATATATGTTTCTTTTTCACTAGTTTCTCTTTTTTGAATGGTATCGAATCCGCTTTCCCTATTCTCTTTCCGGTTAGCCAACCAGTCTCTTGTTAGTAGGCCTATAAACTTTTGTGTCCAGCAGTGTTGAACTGTTTTGGAAAACACGATTACACATAAGGAAATAATGATTTCCAAAAACAGCCTTAATTATCTCCTTAAAGTAGCTAGTAATAGCGCAAACAAAGGCAACAATTAATATGACAATTATAAGAGCTGTCTTAATAATAATAATAATAATACGCTAATAATAATAATAATAATACATATTTAAAATACAAACAAAGCACTAAGTGAGTATTTAAACCACTGAAACACAAGACGCATTCATTTACCTTCTAAAAAAAACTTATTAGAAAAGTTAAACTATAGTTTATTCATTTGTCACTATATGGTGGACTTGGTCTAACTATGAATTCACTTTCTGATTACATCAAGCAACAGCCTGCCTCTGTAAAGGAAGAAGGAGGAAAAAATCTTCTTTGTTAAATGCAAGCCAGGGCTCATTTGAGTGTGAAATATAATTTCTTTGTGAAATAATTGAGGCGATAATCACACTTCCGGAAACTGTCCTGCGTTATTTAACAAAGCTCTTTTAATGGGGGATTAGCGGTTCTCTCCACACCATTCAACGCTCTATTTAATGTCATAATTACATGACAAGGGCTGACTGGAATTCGCATGCAAAATGACAGGACAGGTGCAATGACAAATAAATAAATATATAAGTTAGCCAATAACACAAAGCAAGTTTAAATAGAATAGGCTACTTTTAGACCCTTTTGCCCCCATACAACCTCCAACTCATATCTACACTAACTGGAGCTGGCTTTGCAGTTGAACAAATGAGTAGCTACCTTCATAATACTTACTAGCGTTAAATAAATAAACAAATAATGCATATTTAATAA
>JAUCMR010000059.1:8774122-8788073 GCA_032357425.1 Enteromius argenteus
AATACTGTCAAGTCAACGTTATCTCCCTTTTGGCTAACTTAAGAAAATCTTAATTTCCCGTGAACAACAGGGGGCATAACAGCTATTTTGTTTTGGGCTATTTCCAGATTGTTTGGTAGTTTAATAGTACGATTAGACTATGCGTTCCTTTTTTGGAAATAAGTTATGCAACAAGTCAAGTTATGTTCGATTAAATTTAAACATTAATAAGACGTGCACATAAAACTCATTTTTGTAGATTTGGTCAGCAGTTAAATTACAACCATGTACATGGTGTCTTCTGACGTTGTAAACGTTTAAAATAAATGATTATTATTACTATTGATGTTTTTTAACATTTCATATTTATTTCTTTATTTTTAGAGAGATTCTACATTTAAGAATGCATGTTTAAAAGATAGTATAAGACTGTGAGAGGCGCGCCCGAGAGATAGAAAGAGAAAGAGGGTGGTGGTGGTGGAGGGAGGGAGGTTACTTGATTGCTCATGTAATTCAAACAGAGAGCCATGAAAGTTGACACTAGACACATAAAAGCCGCATCTCGAAATTAATGTATGGTCCATATTAAACACGCTGGCCAACGGGGACCAGATGAAGCTCTGAATTTCGGAATCAAATTAGCCATAATAAAAGTTCATTTTGACTTTACAATTACTTTTACAACGACTTTGTATCATTTTACTAATGTATCTTCATCAAGTGGTTAATCTTAGATGTGCATAATTTGAAAAATTCTTCAACTGTATGACATCAATCATCAATTATCTGGTTTTCCGCATTGTCCAGTAATATTAAGAACATCTAAAAGCCGGAACACAAAAGTCCCTTCTCTCCATAACTTTGTTCTTTTCACTTGGTAGATCAAAGAGCTCTAAAATTGGTGTCCAGGAGATGAACATTGTTGGGGTGACACGATGACAATGGGGAGTGAAAGTGTGCTGGAGCAGATATGTCAATGCTGGAAAGAAAGAAGCCGGGAAAGGGCTCTTTTTAATTCATAGAGCATATGAATTTGCCATGGCTTACTGAGGGGTATTAAGCGTTCCGCTCGCACATGTCACAATATGATTCCACAACACATTGATGATATAGATTAAACATTTTGCCTTCTATGGAAAATGAACGATTTTTATGACATGCTTATGTATAGTTTTCCAAAGAAAGAAAGAAAGAAAGAAAGAAAGAGGCCTCCTTCAAGTCTATATTCTCTCCAGTGTACAGAACCTGCTGCTCCAACAAAGAGCTGAAACGTTGAAAAGCAGCTGAAGTGACTAGAACGTGGACATCAACAGAATAAACAATATTTGTATTCATTTGAGAAACGAGGGGTTTGAACAACAAGACAAAACCAGACAAAGACAAAAAAGCGACCATGAATACTGCCATTGTCCGTGGCTTTGAGATTCTGATTCACCATATCATAACCCCCGCGACGAAGAAAACATCAATATTCCCAGGGAAAGGAGATGTTTCTATGGAAAACCAAAGAATTTTAGCGCATAACAGATCTGGTGTAGAAACAGGAGGGAGAGAAAAATGAAAGAGATCAAAGGGTGAGCTCTTGGGAGCGTGGATGCGTCTGTGAATCAAAGATAGACGATGTTGACTTTTAAGTACTTGGCAAGAATTGGAAAGGCGCCTGAGCCCCGTTTCCAGGACATTCTCCAAAGAACAGCCAAAGCAGTCATAGACCCTCAATGGAGAGAGAGAGAGAGAGAGGAAGACTAAGTGCAACTGTATACAGATTTAAACTGAAAACATTTTAGGGTAACACACTGAATCCACATTTTTTAACAGATCAGTATATTTAAGTGTAAATATAAACAAATCGAAAATAGCATAAAACAGCAATTCTTACCAAACAGTTAATATAGCCTAGCACATCTTATTTTATTTATTTATTTATTTATTCCCTCGAGTAATTTGAAATGCTGATGGCATATAATGAAGAAAACGCTTCTTGAAACTCAACTCGCATGGCAGATTTTTCTCCAAGGCGTTTTATCCTGCATGTGCAGGTTTGTAACACATGCGTCTTTAATTCGTTGCTAAGTAAACAGCACTGAACCTTTTGTCGGACCACAACAGCTGCCCGGCCCACCATTGTACCGAGATAGACTGACCGCAGCCAGCTCAGTGCACAAGAACAGAGAGGGATGTTCAGCCTTCACCTCCTCCAGAGAAGAGTCTGTCAGTGGAGTTCACAATGTCTTAGTAAAACAGCCCTCCAGGAGAACCGAGTGACGGAGAGCCTCGAGTTAGAGGACGGATGCACACACAAAAGAGCAGGCCGTGTAATCTCTGGTCCAAGTCAACATGATTTGCATGAATAGTCAGTGAGTTATTGGTAATAATGTATATGTCAGGTTAGACGAAGACTTCAAAATCTGCTTAGAAACCGAAGAAGTATGTCGAAATAATATATATATATATATATATTTTTTTTTTTACAGCCCATTTTTTTTGCAGCCCATTTATTAATAATGACTTTTCATTAAGCCTACGTTTTAACGAAGAAATACATTTTAATTATTACACAAAAATGCTAATGCTCATACAGACGCATAACATTCCCGAGTTTATGATGTAATTGTCTGTTAATGTGTTATAATGTATTGTATTAATTTATCTGTGATCCCCGCGTTTCCATTTGCTCGGAACTTTGCGTTAATGCTTGATGAGGTACAAGAAGCCTTGGTAATGCGCTGGGTACAAACAAACACCAACAAACAAACACAAAGTATTTTTAATGCTCAATTTAACTGCCTGACACAGTTTCAAGAGTTTCACGGGGAGATAAAAGCACAGAGTAAAATCCTCAGCTGCATTCAACATGAAATACTGGCCAGATACCGAACGAAAGTTGTACAAAGCAATTTTTTTTGTCAACATAAAATATGAGTTAATAATGAAGCAGTGCCTTATTTAAAGTAAACCACAACATGTAATGAGAATGAAAACTGTAAGATTTTTTTTTTTTTTTACCTTAATTAATTACTCAGGACATTTGTGTGTGTCTGTGTCTATATATTTATTTATTTAATTAATTGTATTATGGGAGCGAATTTGTACCCAAAAGTGAGCTAAACCTTACAAAATCTCCAAAAACCTCACTTTGAGATGTCCTCATTTGTAAAACTTATATAAACAAAGTTTTCTTAAAACTGTAAAAATGCAGAATTTTTTCTTTGAGGGGTAGGGTTAGCTTATATAATTTACTGTATAGTGAAACAATAAAAGTCTACTGTAATGTCTCCATTTAGATAGCTAAGCAAACTTGTGTTTGAGATTCACTTTTCAAAATAAGCTATAATGAAGATTTGCAACCATGTCTCCACTCAGCAAACCTATTACATTTTATATATAACTATACTTTTAAATGGACTTTTAAAAACGGTCATCTAATTTTCTCTTCTGAAATAAAATCATAATAATGTCATCAAAAAGAAAAAAAAAAAAGAGCGTGCCACAGAGTGCCTTCATGGCAGCAGTGGGCGTAGGAGCGGGTGGGTGATCGAGACTTGTGGGCACAATGAATAGCAACAATCCTGCACTCCCTGAACAGCAGTGACAGGTATACTAAAGCTGTGATGACTTGTTGAACGTTGTTGTGCAGGTTTTAGAATTTACACTGATGGAGAAGACGTGTGGTGCCTGGTTCCGTATGGCACTCCTCAGGCGCGCCCCGCTCCAGCCAGGCCTGGAATGGTGCCCCATGCAGGGACTGGAGGTCCACGCACGACAGGGGAAGAATACGACCCTGTTGTTTCAGAATGGCCTCTTGATTTATGCTCGTCACAGTTTAAAGGGCTTGTCATGTCAGCAGACACATAGGTGTTGACAGCCATACTGAACTGACTCGCGCCCATACTGTTATAGTACTGTTATTCTATAGTAATGCTCATTGCAGGGTGTTGCTCAAGCCCAGTCTAATTCCCAGAAGGCAACTTATTCAAAACAACACACCATCTAGAATGGAAAAGAGTGAGATTGTGCTGCCATTTTTTCATCACACAAATTCAGAAGGCGCTTTTGTTCTTTAAATGCAATGTAATCTTTATAAATTCGCTGGAGATGAGGAATATCGTTACAGGTTGCACAACCATTCCATTGGGTTTATGTGTGAACGCCATGACCATTTGACTGCCTCAGTGATGCACTAGAATGGAGACATGCACAAAACTGAATTTCTCGCGGAAATATCTTGCGATCTTTGTTGACTGTGCATTCCAAAGATCGTAGTTCAAAGAAAGCTCACAGCATTTGGAGCTGCTGTCTCAGCCAAGTCAGCATTTGTCCGAGACATTCAGTTGCCCCGAGATGCACATGCTACTCCTGAAACCCATGGATAAACACAAAAAGTGAGATTTCCAGTAACTGATTACGAAACTGTAGAAGCGAATTTGGGCATGTAAGCAGAAGAGCAATAATCTTAGATGATCATACGTGTGTGTGTGTGTGTGCAAAGCTTCATGGATGACATCTCATATAGTGGATGAATTGCTGTCTGACTTTACATATTTTGCATGTTGCAATTTTGTAATTTGAAATATTTTGTATATTCTACTTTATATTTAAAAATGTGTTAACACCAAATAAAAATATATATATATATATATATATATTAATACCACACATTTGAACCTATTTAAATTACACAGTCTTATTCAGTGGCCAAAATATTGGAAGTGTTATATGCGAGAACACCTACCACAGGCCTTTACAGCTCCAAGCGCATGTGAGCTTAAAGAATCTGAATGGTGTTATACAATTCCATGCATTTATAGCCCAGGTCATGTTGGCATTGTGTCATTATGACACTGTCACTCGGGCTGTAAAAGTATGCACCCTGAGGTGGACAGTATATCAAAGTGCTATGTTTGACATTTACAGAGCAAGGTAGTATAATCGGGCCTTATGCGATTATGAGCCCCAGTATTTATGCAGATGTATAATGCCTCATATAACCTAGACAAGTCAAGCTTGCAAATAATGCTTTACTGTTTGATCCGGCAGAGATGGCAATGAAAACGTAAGGGAATTACAGACCCTTCTGTTTGTAGGGACACAAATCGCAGAAAGTTTATCTTGAATCAATGATTTGCGCAAACACTACATGTGTTTTGCCAGACAAAACAGCTCTTCTAGCTAAGAAAATCGATTCTTCAGTCTAAATTTGGTTGTTACACTCTTAGTCGTGTAAGAGGCCCACACTATTAGGTTTTTATTGATTTTGCTTTCACTTCTCAATGCCTCCTGAAGTCAGTAAGCGCTTTTTAGTGTATAAAGCACGAGATATGTAGTTTGTAAAGAGGGACTGGGGGATGGGAGTTGGTTTGGTTTGTATGGATGAGTGGTGAACACATAAGGGGGTCAGTAGGGGCCAGTCCTTCCTGCCCTCTTCTTTTCCCGCTCAAGGGCCCCTCTCGCTGGTGGGAACAGCATGATGGGTATGCATGGCTGCCATGCATGGGCCCCTGCATCTCACACATGTAAACCAACAGGCCGTGGACCGAGGCCTGAGAGAGGTTTGCTTTATACGTGGTGCGCCAAACATGTGTTGCGGCCAAAGTTGCATCAAAGGTCAGGGAGCTATGCTTTGAACACTTCAAAGCCTTAGGATGGGACTGTAGCTTTTAAGTTTTATGGCAGGTGTAAGCAGGGGTTGCTGACCAGCCCAGGGTGGTCCGTGCCCTGGTCTGGAGGAGTCAGAACGGAGGGGTGGGGGGGGACTGAAGCCTGGCTGACCAGACTGTCCGAAACATCTCTGTGCGACAGGGCACATTTGGAGCGTCAGAGAGGCTGGAAGACATTGTGGACTGGCTGGACAGTGCAGACGTTCACTTCAACAGTCTCTGGTTTCAGAAGGTCCCAGCAGGGTACAGCCAAGGCCTGTGCCTGTCCCGCTCTGAAAGAGATACATAAGGCAGAGGGCAAGCCCCGCTGCTCTTCTCTCGCACTGGCTCCAGTACTGTCGGCGCACAGCTAGAGTCCGGCTAGTTCAGCGAATTCGGCATTCCCTGACACTTCCTCTTGTTTTGTGCCATCTAGAGTGCAGAAACGTTAAAGGCTGACGTTGAAACGAGCGGTAAATGCTAAAACGTTCCCTGTATTTCGTACCGTAGATTTTAAGTCTACTTCAAATTTTTAACTGGTTATTGAATGGGTTAAGTCTCTCAGAATGCTTTTTCAGCTGACTGAAGCTTCTCTGGACGTGGTGAAAAAGCATTCAGAGCAGGTGTGACTGAGGCCTTTCACAGATGGTGTGGAATTCAGTTTAGTGGCTAAGATTCTAAAATCGTAATTCAGATTCACAATCCACATTTAAAAATATAAACTATTCATATTTATTGAACAATAATTTAAGCTCCATGCTTTATGTGTATATATATATATATATATATATATATATATGGTCCTGTTCACCATTGCTACCTCAGCACTGTCAGAGAGGCAGAAATGTAGCTGTCATGCTTTAAAATCATCCTATTAAACACAGCCAGGTTTTGCAACATAAGAGATATTATCTTCCTCAAATGCAAAGGTGTTTTTTTTTTCACTTAGCTGTTGAAACATGAAAAGTATAATGTCACATAGAGATGATTAAAAGAACATTACCTGAGCCCTGTGATTCCCTGAATGAACAGCTCTTTGCTAAATTGGTTGTTTTCTGTTCTTGATTAATTGAACTTCCAGAGTCACATTTCAGCTTGCTTTTTTTTTTTTTTTTTCTTTTGTCCCCAGTCATCTCTTATTATTAAAGAGAAATTCTGAATCTCTCTCTTGGAGTCCAATTAAGGATTTGCATTGTGACTATATTTTTCACTTTAATTACTGAATATAAAGTGGAGCGTTGACTTATTTCCTTATTTATCAAGCAAGTGGAGAATAAAAGAGTATTCATCAAGTAAATAGATAGCTGCACCTGTAATTGCTTGCGACAACACAAAGGAAATATGAACATCTAAACGTCTTTATGGACAGTATAATAAACATTAATGTAATTAAATTTAGCACAAGCGACTCAGATGTCAAATATTGGGAGAAGCAAGGTGCGCTTATTCCAATGTAGCCGTTCGATATCGGACAACATCAACATTTGGAGAGTATAAAGGAGCTAGAACAAAGAGCAATCATAATAAGCCCCCACACACTTAATCTGAAAAGGGCCATTGTTATCCAGATTGTCATGCAAACAAGCTGGCTGGAGCAATCGCAAAGTCAGTGTTCGGTATCATTAGATTCTCGCAGCCAGTAAATCTTCCCCTCCGAACCCTTAGCATTACACTGCGGAGTTATAAAAATCTTCAAGGCCTCATGGGAATTCCCGGCAAATGCGCAGTCGACGTTATTAATTCCATTATACCCCACGTTGGGAAAACAGTAGGACTCGCTTTATAGTCATGGTGGCGATGTAAAATGGCTCTTTGTTGGGCTTGCCAGAGAGAGTGTTGAAAATGTGGTTTACAATGATTCCTTGTGATAAATGCCTTGCGTGGCTTAGTAGGATCTAAACCGGACCAGGCCTCAAAGATTCCAGACAGAGAAGCAGTGTAATGCTGTTAAATCTTAATGGCCTGAAATTGTTACAATTTCCTCCGAGGCTCTTATTACTCTTGCTTTCCCTCTCGTTCCCTTTCTCAGAGTCGCTGAATGCACAACAACCCAAAAGGGGTCTTATACGGGTCCACGGCATAAGGTAAATACTAGGGAAACAGCTATGAGATCCATCCTCTAGCCGAGCTCTTGTTGATGGGATGGGGAGCTCGTTTGGCTGATGACAGCAGATGAGGATGGCCTGCAGAATTTAGTTGCTCGGCTTCCTGCTGTACGCCCGATTTTCTTTGCCACTCCACACCAACTCCTTTGTGTGACCCTGCAAATATCCTCTGGGCCTGCTCATTACTCTATGCAGCCAGCACAGATCAGCACTCCGCTTAATTTGGCACCCCTGGATCTGGTCTCTTCAAAACGGGACTGTGGATGAATAAGGGAAGGCAAACTCCCTGGTGGTTATAATCACACAGTCTCCGATACATGCCATTGTGCTTGCGAGCATATTGTTCTGGGTTTCCGCATCCGGCTTGTGCGTTTTAAGGATTAGGAAGTGGCTTGTTGGTGTTGATGAGCTGATCACGTAACACTCTGGATTGTGAGGACGGGAGCAGATTGCCACAAATATGGCCTGTTTGGCTCAGCGTTTGCTAGTTCAGTTGACCAGAACAACCAACCGATCGGTACGAGGAAACCCCAAATATGCAGAAAATCAGTGGCTCGTTCTCTTGCTCTGGGAATCCCAACTTTTTCAAACTAATCATAAATATGATACTACGTCTACTCCATTTAGGTCCTTTTTGCCGAACTTCGCTTTTTGTGAAAAGTCATGGGCACTGTGCCCTGGCCTCTCTGCTGGTGGCTGGCATGATGAGTCTGGGTGTGACATGTGCCTCCATCTGAAAGAGCGCAGCAGTGGCATCGCTAGACAAGAGGTGTCCATTCACGCCATAGAAAATGGAGAACCCTGCAGAGTCAATGCTCTCTTCCTGGCATCGGTCGTGGCACCAATCACTGCTGATGGCGTGGCAAGTCAGTTCTGAGAACAAAGCTTTATGGGTTGAGCTTTTGAAAGAGAGAGCAGAGATGGGTTTGTTAATAAAATGTAAAAAGCTCTATTTTTGATTTCTCTTGCTTTGTGAATATCCATTCAGAGTGATGTCAAAAGAGTTATGTGTCTTTGTCTTCACTGGGGCGAAAGGATTGCAGGTGGACTTCATCAGAATCAATGCCTTCACTAAAAGATAAAGACGCAACCATAAATGTAAGGAATTTCCAGAGTGGTCTATAAAGAAAAACTCAAATCACAGAGCATTTCTTTTCTGCTTCCTGTAATGCGTTGCTCTGTAATTTTCTCAGTTATACCTGCTGTTTCTGGGTTTACATCAAGGAGCGGATCCCATACGAAACAATTAGGGAATGAATCCCAAAAAATGAATATCTCTTGAATAATAGCGAGTGGGTATTTAAAGCGCATTTGTACATTTCCAATTGGTTTCACTCAATGGGAGACTGTGTCATTTTTTGTTGAAATGAACAGATTCACATTCTCTCTTTGAGAGAGAGAGACAGAGAGTGAGACACATTAAAAACATGTTGATGTGACCCAACGTGTCAGATATAATTTTGGGCTTTCTGGCATAGCCTACTCTCTGCATGATATGGTCTATTTTTGCTGGAGGTGGGCCAAATCTGTCTGTTCACTGGAAAAGTTGCAGGAATTGGGATTCTGTCCAGACTCCCTGGAGGAAGTAATCTACATTGCAGAGCCCTGGGAGCGCATGAGCTTTAGAGGAGAGGGACGTGGGTGTACATTCCTCCTTGACTGTGCTTACTCAAATGTCACAGTGCAGCCAACAAGTTTACGGAAACTGGAATTGAAATGCTGATGTTTTAATTAATAGGCAACAGGATCGTGCTGGTTTCAAAGTCATTGTTTCAATGTCAACTTTATATAAAACCTTGCAATAAAATGTGTTAACAGCATTGGTCTAAGAAGGAAGCAGTACTAACTTGCAGGATGACAGGTGTGAAGAAGGCTGACCTCTTGGCAGGATCTTGACCGATTCTTACCAACAACGCTTTCCAAATGAGTCGACTCCCAATATGCCTAGGGTATCTGGCCAAGTGCACGTTGACCTCTGCTAACAAACAATCCTCGAAAGGATGTCATTGTACACATTCTGACTCATGATGATATTAGTCGTAGGGTAGGATACATTAGGTTGCTGTCCACTTGAGGGTAATGAACCTTACATCGCATCTACAGGCTTGGGTTAGTGGAGCAGATTGCTCATTTAGGACTCATATAAAGCATTGCTCATTATGTTAGCCGCTAGACTCCCACAGCAAGGCAAAGATAGCTGGATGTTAACTCTTGAACAACATGAGACGTTCATTACACAGACAAATAAGAGGTAAAAGAGCGTCAAGTTTCCTCCAAGTCGTTTCCATCAGGTCAGATGGCGGAGTGTAACTTTTTAAACTGACCATTTTTCTTGCTCAGTGCTCTGAGACGCGGGGGGTTGGGGGTTTAATCGTCAGAGTGAAATCATAGGTCTACAGATGTTTTCAAGATGTTTTTCTGTCAGTAGCAGATTATCCCCTGTAGCAAAATCTCATTAAACTGCAATTTACGGAGCTGTGCTGATGTTGCCATCAACCAAAATTAAAGGCATTAATTTTTCAAAAAGAAGTTCGCAGAAGTCCTCGCAATAAATGATATAACACTTCGAAAGACTGATTTGCCCAGGCATTATTTGTAAAAAATTAACCGGCATTAACAGAGTGAGGGAATTGGGTGTGAGTGGCTCAGGAAATGTGCAAATCCGTCCATTTAGTTGGAGAGGCGCTGCACGGAGATGTGTGTATTAGGGCTCCCATGCTGGGCCAGATGAGGGAGGAGAGGAATATGACACCCTGGCCTGGGTTATGACACAGACACATGCAGAAATGAGTCCCCATGCGTTACTTTCCTCTCTATAACCAGGGGAGAGCAGCACTTTGCAGACTGCCACTAAAACTAATATAGCACAAGATGGTGTGGCGCAATGTAGGCTTCATTTCCAAGCCAAGGTTAATGAGGAAACTATTCAAATATGTCCTGCTTTGGCCTCATCTTTAACTAATTATGCTCTCATTCATCTACTATACCAGTGAATTTAAGTGAATTCTCAATAAACTCAACACCAGTGTGTTGTGTTACTGTTAGCTGTTGACTAAAAGTGCTCTTAAATGTTTACCAGCCATAGCTATTAATAATAGCTATTGAAATATTAAATATTTACCAAAAAAAGGTATATCCAAAAGTATATTGGTCAGATAAACTGATAGCAAGTGAAACCAATTTAATTAAAAAATATATGATAGATATAGATAGACAGTTAGATGATAGATTTGTTTTACAAGTATGAATTTTATTATTATTAGAAAAAAACAGGTTTTTAATTTATTAAACAACTTAATAAAATAATAATACAAACTAAGTTCAGAAATATATGAAAAGTAATAGTAAGGCAAAGAGAACAGATTTGAGTTCGTAAAATAATTACATAAAAAATCTTATTATTTGAACATGGCAAAATATTTGCACTGTGAGAATTCACTTAAGCATTTAAGCATTATGTTGCCAGATGTTGGTCTTTGATTGTCATCCTTGGTAATATTAATTATTTCGAATTTTCAGGTTTTTGACGCACATGGAACTAATATATATCTATATATATGCTGATGATGACCCGCCAGACGGAAAGAGATCACATTTTACAAAACGAATTATTAGATATATCATTAGTAGATACATTAGGGCAATGTTTGTATATTATTATTTATCTGATTTGGTGTTACAGTTTTACATTCTAAAACAATATAGAGCAATACCATGTTCAAAGAAAAAAAAGAAAAAAAAAACACTATAATACCACTATAATAATTATTATGCACACACACACAAAACTGTTACCATTTCGGTAATACTTATAATAAAAATGGAAAAAAGTAAGAGGTTTCTGGCACAAAGTAAAGTTAAATACACAGCGCTAGAAGTGCATAAAATAACTTGAACTGTGATGTCTTTAAACGCTTGATAATTTCAAACTGCTCCTGGCTTTCAGTAAGGCACGGGGTCCTAATCTTCACCACAGAGCAGGAAGCTCCCGGGAAGTAAGTACATGATTTATTGGGAAGGAGAGCTACTGCAGACCACGTTAGGGACGTAAAAATACAGGCAGAGTATTGTTATACATTGCGGTGATTTATACGCGCATTTATGATAGGGAAACGGCGCAATTAACATTCAAAGACTCTGGGTCTAATAAACGCACACGTGCACGCTTTTCACTTACACGGACATAACGCTCATGTTTATATCAAATAATAGGCACGAAAATTGCGAATCTGCGACCTTTTTTCCCCATCACACGCTGCATTAAAATGTGGTACAGCAAACTGGAGGCGTTTAGAGATCTGACTCCATGCAGAAATAAATTATTCATACATTACAATTAGGGAGTGTCTTTCTTCTTATGATAAAATCATATTTACATAAAGTACCTAAATAAATATAATTGTATATTAAAAAACTGGGGAAAAATATGAATCCTTTATTATTTAAAACATGTTTTATTATTATGATTTCTGTAATAACGAATACTTAATACAATATTAACAAATTATTATTATTATTATTATTACTGCAATAGTAGTTAGCAGCTAATGAGGATAAGACCTGAAGAATAAAACAGTACAGCGGAAAACTACCCAGGCTTTTTCTAACTAAAGTTAATGTAAATAATAGCGTTATACACTTGAGGGACTGTTTGACGACAGTTAACAAAAGCTAAACTGGTAAAGAATATGAGAACAGTCTCGGGTGGATATATGTTTAATTAAGTTAACTGATGAAAAAGATGGCACAGCATGGTGCTGAGGAACTCTCTCAAAGCAATGGCTCTTCTGGATTCCGTGGGCCCTTTTCGCCGGGGCATTATGCCAAATGTAATCAACTAAATATGATTGGACTCGAGCAGAATCTTTTCGGCTTTTAGTTCGTTTTTTTCATCCTTTCTCTTTGTTTCTCTTCCTCTCCTTTCCACAACCACCTGCTGATGAGGGTTAACTTCTTCAAATCCCTCTTCTTTTAGGAGCTCGAAGGCACGCACACATCCTGAACCAGCGCTTACAACGGCATTGTCGTGTTTGTTTCATCCTCAAAACGGAAATCATTTGCAAAGAAAATTATAGGCCTCAAGAGAGTGGCTCTTTTGCATACTAATTTTGTTAGACTTATCTCCCGTGGACCCAAGTATACGGGGAAACCATTAGGGAGTGTGCGCGCATTCATTTGTTCCTTTTGTTCATGAAGAATGAGTGGCCCCTGTCTCATCTCACCTTGACGGGCCCTCTGGAGAACAATGGACAAGCAATCTTACACATGAAAAGTCGTCACTTTAAATAAACACATTCTTTTATCAATTAGGGCTGCAGCCAATCCGCGGTGAATAATTCATTTCAATATACATTTTTATATGGCAACCGTATAACTGATCCGCGTCGTGTCTCGTATGTAGGAAATCTCCAGACCCCACAGTCAATTTGAACAAGAGGTATACAGACGCAGTTTTTTTGGCGAAGCATTGTCTGGTTTGAGCCCCCCTTTGCACACCACTGAGGGCACTAATGCCACCTCCACCAGTCTGAGACCACCGCTCAACAGCATGGAGTCCAGGCAGCTGTAGCCCTTTAAAAAGATCAAGCCTAATCTCGCTTTTTAAAAATGTTATTATTATGGTGGGAAATTTTGAGAGCGACGGAAGTCCACAAAATGTATGCACGTTATGGTGTTATGACAAGACATTAACCAAATGGGATTTTTTAAACGAATTATGAAATAATTTTAATGAATGCAGTTGATATAAATTAATAATTTCATTTACATTTGTATCCCCTGCAGGAAACCAAAAGGATTCAAATTCCCGGTAAGCTGAGGTCATTTGTATACAGATCATAAAAACAACCTTTCCAGTTATTTCCAGTTAACAAAAATTCTACTCATTTTTTTTTTCCCTCAGAGTTTGTAGTTTAAACTTTTCAGTCAGCTCGCAATTACATTAATTCAAATAAATGACTGAAGTCATTAATACGTTTTTGACATTTGAACAAATTTTACTTGAAAAACAGATAAAATAAATCGCATTTATTAATTTGTTAACATTTCACAGAGCCAGTGAAGTCCAGTCAAAATGTCAGAATGCAAATAAATCAAGAAAGAAGACCAATTGAAATTCACTATGCAAATATTACGAGAGGTCACTGCGGTCAGATTTCGAAAGGTGAATGCTTGCCAACGTAAGTTAATAAATTAGATTTCCAGATTCCAATGTCTACTATAGTATAATTA
>JAUCMR010000059.1:8788173-8805993 GCA_032357425.1 Enteromius argenteus
ATGTCCTTTCACAACGGTTTCTGTACCGAGGCTGTTGATGGTAAATTCAGAGAGAGAGAGAGAGAGAGAGAGAGAGAGAGAGAGGCTGCTGGGGGTGTTTTTTAAGTGGCCACACAGGGGGAGAAATCAAAAGAGATTACCAGCAGGTGGCGGCAGCATAACGTTCCAGCTGCCCCACCCCTTCTGGCTTCCAGACCGTTGAAAGCTCATGGCATTTTCCAATGATTTATCATATTTACCTATCCAAATTATTCACATTTCATTGTTTAACATCTCTGTTGCAAAATCAAAAGTAGCCATGGCTAATTTGTGCACTTACATCAACAAAAGCTGATGGTGTAGCTATTGCAACATCATTTCACCAGTTGGGCCAAATCAGACATTCTACGGTCAGGTCATCTAATATTTACATATATCTACATATGATAGATAGCATATCAAAATCACTATATGTCAGCTTATGCACCCCCAGATATTTAGTAGGTTTTAATGCACAGAGGAGCACTTCAGCAGTCATTGTTTTCTGACCTCTGCAGAGACTTTCCCATAGTGACGCCGGTCCTGATGCTGCGCTCAGGATGGATCTCATCTCCATCAGCTGGTCCAGCTCTCTGCAGGTCCGGCGTGCACAGGATGGCCAACCCACAGCAGGTAAACGGTGTGGCATTTAAGACGTGATGTATGAGGGTAATTAACAAGACAGGGCAGGAGGGAACTTAGGTCACTGCGCATTTTAGAGAAAAGGTGCAAAGAATCAGTGACATTGGGTTCTTTTCCTTTCTACGACTAGACACGTGGGCACGTTTTTTGTTTCCCAGACTGCACTGATTTGAGTGTTAGTAGTACTACACGTCTCTCTCTCACATACACACATGCACTCAAGATTTCAGGATCCCTGCAAATCTTTATTTGACATATGTGCTGCTTATCAACACGTTTACAGACAACGCGTCGAATCACACGTCTATTTCAGTTTTGGGTCCCTTGATTAGTTGCAGGAGATATTAAACATATGTTATCGCTCTCCTCACCCTGACATGGTGTAACAGCAGTAGAAGGTTGGGGTTAATTACGGAGGTATGGTGTAATAACGAGTACAACCGTGGTCCTTTTGTTTCAGCACCTTCTGATGGATTGACAGGAAAGGTTGTCCTCGTTCCAGCTCTTTTTTTAGTATTACTGTACAATATCTGTTCCATCTCCAGAGGTCAATTATCTCTAGACTAGCTGTACATCTCATACGGAGCCCGAGGTTGAAAGCTCACCATGTGTGGCCTGACAGTTAGGTTTTATGTCACAATATTTTCAAGATCGCAGATTAAACAGATTGGAGCGAACGAAGGTGAGAGTGCAAATAACACGACGAGGACGTTACAAAAGAGCAGTTTATTGAAAATTAAGCAAAAGCCTAATTGCGTCGAAAGCCTGTTCGCTTCCCGCATCCCTGATGGACCGAGAGGACAGTGTGTCAAGAAGATTAAAAATGGAGAGTGGAGGAAAGAGTGGAAATGGGGGTGCCAAATGAAAGGAAATAACCCAAAATTTAATAATGTGCCGGACCACCTCTTGTGCGAGTACAAGCGTAGCATCTGTGTCAGATGTTGTTAATTAACGTCAGTATGTTCCTCACCAGCTCTCGGCTTCCTGTCGTCCGCACGGGGCAGAGCCCAGTGTCGTGGCGCACTCGCACAGGGGTGATGTGTATGTGTGTGTTGGGGATAGGGGGGTGCTCTGGTAATCCCACTCATTAGAATTCCAATCTGTGACTCGTCGAGGGACCGCTTCTGTTGGGGACCACCACAGCAACTTATCAATATGTATTTTCTCTCTGTACCCCCTCCTTGCAAGGCCATGACGTGAACCTGTGTGTGATTTGCTGTTTGTGCAATTACAGCTCCAACCCATGGCCATCAGAAGGATGACACAAGATGAAGAGTGAAAAATATAGGATCGGTCTCTTGGTAGTGGTGTGAGCCATGTTTGTAATTTCATTTAAATTTCCATTCTGTTATTTCTGTCTTTACAGTTTAGTACTGCATGGATGTATGAAGAGTTCATTTGCAAAAACAGATAACTTAACTTTTAACAATTCTCAGAAATCATGTTTTTTTCATTTTGCATTCCAATTAATCTACTGCAGTTGGGTTATTTTGACTAGGTTAAAATATTACTTATGTATGTACTTATATATGTTATCATCTTTTTTTTAAATTTTACTGAGAAGTAATTATTTCACAATATTTACTGTGCTTCTATTCACAAGGTTATTGGTTATTTTTCCAGATATCAGCCAATGAGGCACATTGATTAGTAACGTCAAAATATCAGTCTTATACTACAACAAACCAAATTTTGTATCACTTAACCCATTGCATAAATGCATTTATCTATTATATTTCATTATTTGATTGAAAGCCTACACAAAGACAGTTTGGCATTTTTATTTTGCTTTAAAATGAGACAAGCACGACCACTTATTGCCATATTTATCATGCCACTCATATAAAAGTACTGACACTTGTATCATTTTTGCTAATACTGATTGATAACTTCTCATGCTGAGCCAAAGACAGTCGGTTATGAATTATTACTTCTGAACAAGTCAAACAGGTTTTGATGAAGCAAGAGTTTTCAGCTAACTCTAAAACAACATAATTTATCCTGTCAGTCATCGTGATCAAATAAGAGACATTAGCCATGACAACACGCTCTTGATTGATCTATTTCAGAAGTTTATAAACCCTTATAATTCCCTCGCATTTGCAATCGCTAGGAATTTAAAGTCAGTCTCAATGATTGATCACTCGATTTTAGGATAAACAGCTAGATGCGCCTTTAAAAGTAAGATTACAGGCTCGGAGACCCTTTGCAGTCAGGTGAAGAAGTTTCTTCTTATTTCATCTTCAGCATTACAGCCGTACTCGAAGTCGCTAACGTGCACCTCAGCTGGCGGTTTACTCCTTAAGTGTTTCTGGGTACAAATCAGGAGTTGAAAGTCAGTAAATTATCTTTAATGCTGGCAAAAACGCAAGAAAAACGAATAGGCTATTTTCTAAATGATGTGGTGCGCAGTCCTGCGATCATCATGATGTTGTAGTCGCCTCCCTGTTGATCTGATAATTTGCAGAGCTGTGCACCTGGTGAGTCTTATAGAACGGCAGACTCTGGAGGCAGCGCTAAGCTATGTTATATGCATGAGATGGAACATCTAAAGACATTTAGAGCGGAATAAAATCAGCGTGGAAATAGATCGAGGATGGTACAGGACCAAGATGGCTTTACTGTACCGTCGGCTGTGGGCAGACTGCACTTTAATATGGATACGCTCATGATGTGATGCTTTTGAATGGACTACTGCAGTTCCTCCTCGAGGGGCCTGTAACCCTCAGCCTGGGACTGATGATAAAAGCCGAACGGTTGCGGCTAGCAGATGGTGGATGGGTTCGAAACAGCGACTAGAGTGAAGGGCCCCCAAAGCACATAAACGCAACTGCAAACTGGGTGCTTACGAGTCAGAGCTTTCCTTCTGTTTATCGCCACCGCTTTTTTTTTTTTTTTCACACGTCTGTCTCGTGTTGGTATACAGTCATGGCAGAGTTTTTTTTTGGGGTGGTTTTGGTACGGCTTGCCAAATGCATGTCTGTCAAGGCAAGCCTGGAATGCGTTTCGGAGCCACGCACCTCAGCACTAATTTTAGGGTTGGGGACCACAGAGTGCGAGCGTGCTGTTGCCATGGTGACGGACGACTAACCGCGCCGTGCTCTCTGCACTGTTGGCCCCTCCCGATCATTAGCCAGACCGCCGCCGGTTTATACCGTATCTCTGTAATCCCCATCATGAGTGCCATCAACCTAATTGTACACTAAAAGTGATGCACTTATTTATGTCTAATTGCCAAGCTCGCCACGCTTTCGTAATAATTAAAAGTTCAAGGTAAATGTACAATACTATTAATATCCTTTCCTGCCGCATAATTTCAGCTCATCAGCACACCTTCCCCTTGGGAAAAATCTCTTTTTTTTGGAGGGAGGGAGGAAAATCCAGATTTACCACCGTAAGACAGCAAGTTGATTGATTATAGTGTCGTGGTAGAAAAATTCATAATTCAATTTAACAATGCAAAGTAAATTAGCACTTAAATATGAAAATATGTTTTTAAGATCAAACATAAACCACATATACCCTACAAGGAGCCAAAGAAAGCATCTTTGAACTAAAGGAACTAAAAGGAACAGATTCTTCCATGAGAAGCCAGTCATTTCGCGAGCAGCCCTGGTGATATTAGCAGTCAGGCTGCAGATAACCGCCTGAGCACTGTCTCTGCTCCCCATCATTCTCCTTTTGTATTTTTAGACGCTCCTTTATGTGAGAACAATGGCTTCCATATCAAACATTTTAAATGATGCTTGAAATACCAGTCACTTGACTTTGATGTCACAGGCAATTAAATCCGACCTTCCCCTTCCCTGTTAATAACAGCAATCTCGCCCAGTCTAGTACCTAATTAATATGTGCTATTTGTCACTTTGCAGTGACACGTGTATTTCAAAAAGAGAGAGCCGTGGAAGGATAGTGCTGTTGGAAGGGACCTTCTCTGTTATTAGAAGAAAGATGTCACTCGCTCTTGTCTTTCTTCGTGATCTGTGTAGTCTTTCCCTGTCTTGCGCTGCCATTTTGTGGGAGAATGCCACAAGACAAGCGTGTGGGCACGGATGTGTGACACATGATGTCTTCAGCCATTTCTTCTGTCTGGTGTGTGTGCTCTACAGTGTTTGTAAACACATTTTTAAAAAAAATGCTATTCCTTCAGTTAAATTTGATCTTAGTTTGTGCTAAGGCTTTTTATTCTGTCGATAGCAATAAAATGTTAAAAAAATATCCCTGGTTAAATGCTACTTAACCTCTGCCGAATAGTATCAACTGTACAATACTGTACAGAATTGCACTCACAATAGAATTCTATGGGCCCTAAAATTATTAGCTCGCAATAGTTAAAGGATAATTGGTGATGTCATTCTACTTGTAAAGAACTCAAGATGTTCTTATTATAAATTAGTAATTTAAATGAGCCAGTGGGAAATAGTTTAAAATGCCAATGTATCTACTCTTTGTATTCATGTTTAAAAGTTCAAATTTAATTGAAAGTCATGTTTTAAAAAAGTTTTTATACATTTTTCAAGGTAAACATTTTTCAAAAGCAATTTTTTTTTTGAGTTGCACCACTTGACGTATTAGGAAATACTTGAAATAATCCCAAATATGGTCAAATTATGTAATGTTTAGGAGATTTATTGACTGGGGGGAAAAATATATTATTTGAAGATGCATTCAGTAGCTAGTTAGCATTAGCATCTGTTCTCAATGTACAGTAGTTTAACTATGGATACCACAACATTACTAGATGCTTCACTGCCATCTATCAACATGGTTCAGCATATCATCATGAGTTTTAACTGTACTGATACTAGTGTGATTTAAAGACAGTTTACACAACAATTCCCTTACCTGCCCAACACATCACCACCCAGGATTTTCTCCATAATCAAATTTTTACTTGTTGACATTTTCTGCTTCTTTGTTCATCCAGGTACTGATTCTCTCATTAATCATCCCTGCTGGTAAATCACTATACATATATATGTTTTGTAATCTAATTTTCATTATTCACGTTAACAAACAGCAATATGTTACTAGCATGTCTGCAGAGGAGGCAACCAATAAGCATGAACATTCTCTACTGCATTTAGTGAAGCACCTGATACACCACATCATCATAATATAATTATACCACTTTTTTAAGTACCCTTACGAAATTTAACCATGGTTTTACTATAGTAAAAAGTGTAGAAGCCATGGATTTATTGCTATTTGTATAACCACAGTTTTACTACACATACACATGGTTAATTGTGGATACCATGGTTTAACTATAACAACCATGTTTTTTTTTTTCTTTTTCTTTTTTTTATTAATCAATATTAATTTCTGAGGGTAGCTATAACCTTAAAATTTGTACCACACTGAATTTTAACTTTTAGCCCCCAAATATCAGCATGAGTTTATTCAGCTTGATCTCATGGCAATTGATGAATATTTTATGAGGTGACCTCACTCATACAAATTCATAAGATTTTTGCTAAATTGTACGTATTTTACGAGTTGCACAATTTGTATGAATGACGTACACCTAACCCCACCCCTAAACCAACCTATCACTCAGATCGTACAAAATTGCACAAATGAGGTTGTACACATTTGTACAAATTAGCCACCTTGTAAACTACGTATGAATTGGTCATGAGACTGTGTTGATTTAAACTTCAAAAAAAATAACCAAGGTTAACATGATTACTATAGTTAAACCATGGCAAACAAAACTTAATGGCTTGGCTACACTAGTCATAGTCTAAGTATGATACTTGTTTTAAACTGGTCATTCAAATGGGAATCCAAATAGAAATAAAAACATGGCTACTGCAAGTTTACTATAATAAAATCATGGTTAATTTATGGAAGACAAAATGTTTTATGTTTTTTTTAACATATCCAAATTGGGCTATGCATCCATAATACATTTTACAACAACCTACACCTGATATTCATTTGTAATACCCTTCTTCAGAGAATGATTTGTCCTGTCTTTGATCATAACAGACATGAATTCAGAGGCCCATAGCAAAGGATTTGTGTAAATTAAGTTGATTTAAGCCCCTAGATGTATGGACAATTAGCATAATCCACCCATGTGACAAGGTCTATCACGATCGAGGGAAGTCAGACGCAGTAATGTGAAAAGCATGGGTGACATTCATTGGACTGTCTCTTTAATTAGAGCCACGTAGCGTGTGCGCGAGCGCGTATGTGTGCGTGTGTTGACAATAGCAATTTCAGCAGCGACGCAGCAGGTGGTAAAGCAACATTGTGGACAAAATCAGTGATACTCCGTCTCAGAGATGTGACCAATAGACTCCCTCAAGTCCTCGCTTGAGTGGATCAAAAAAAGAGACATTATAGTTGGACACAAGGCTTTGAGATGATCAGTTTGAGGCAAAAGTAGAATTTCAATGAGCAACACTTGTACAGCTTCCATACCAGATGTCATTGTGGTCACGGTCAAGAGAGTGTCTCATCTGTTCTAGCCTTTTCCCACTCACTTTTTCTCACTATTTCTATCTCTTTTTGTCTCTTACTTCCTTTGCCCATCCCCGCTCACACATGCGACTCGCCCCATGCCGCTTTCCACCAGAAACGGGCTGCAAAATGCTGCCAGACTCTCACATCTGTGCTGCAAATGAATAGTTTCCCTGAGCACTGTGACTCAAGGATTCACTTGTAAAGAATGCGTTTTTTATTGGATGAACCGACTAATGTACCATGCAGTGTAGTAACACTAGCATTTTATGCCACATTGGTAGAGCCAATTAATTTGCATAATTTGGTGTGAGGTTGCCATGGCTCTAAGGAAGTCACGTCTGCTCCACGTGTTCTGATCGATTCATCATTCCCCACCATTCAATTAATTACATTTATGACAAACTGAAGCCTCTGCCCACCCGTAGGCCTCCGCGGTCGTCCTGTGATATTGCAGCATCGCCGGAGCCCTCTGATTTACGGAGCACCTTCGCACTGCTCCACGCCTTAGGCTGAATAAAATTAATATTTTGTTTCCCATCTGGAGGACTCAGTAAAATTAATGAGGGAAGGAGGCCCGTAGCTAGAGCAGGACCCGGGATCAATCTATCCGTGCGTGTGCTTCTCGATGTGTGTCTGTCTACACGGCTGTCTGTGTACTGGCGTTTTGCTCAGTGGATAACTGGACTTCTTCAAATTTCGAAAAATGTAGTTTCTTTCTTGCGTTTGATTGCGTGCAGACACAATTATTAAAATGGAGACTTTTTCGCAGATAACCCAACATCTGGAGTTCACAGGGTTGTATTTAGGGCTGAACACTGCATTGGTGCAATGGGACGCTAAGTAAGCATTCAGGGCCACTACATTCTGTTTTTTTGCACTCCTCGCAATTGCTGAAAGAAAACATTCCAAGATAAAATGGCAATTTTCAACTGGTTCTGCTTCGGGACCCAGATTTCAAAGTAGGAATCATGTGGTGACCCAACACAGTATCAAAATTGTTCACCAAATATCCAATGGTTTCTTGCTCTTGGTAGTCAATAATTCATACACTGTAGTCAAGACAACCATTGTTGCCATTTTTTAGGACAAATCAGAAACTATGTTGGCATCTACCTAATCTGACTAGCTTTTACCAAGTTACCGATGACTACGTGCCAAAATACTGTTGAACAGTTGAATTGATTTAACTGGGATTTTAAGTACATAAAATAGACTTTTATTTGATAAATCTGGAACATAACTGAATGAAAGTTGTTGTAAAATAACAGATATATGCACACCTGTGACCAGACATCAAATGTTCAGTATTACATACAATTAAGATATAAATGTAAAACCGATTAGCTAAATTCCCTTGGTGAAAGAATTGTTTATAATAATTCTTATTAATTTTAATGAATTATTGTGTCATATTGCTGTTGCAGGACTTTTAGAACAGCTTTAGTGTTGTAGTGTTTAGTGGTGGCGGCCACCAACACCCATTTACTGTAGTAAACTCACTGAAACACATGGCTGTTTGTGGCTTATTGCAGTTGGTGATCAACGTCATTTATTGATTTGCGCTTTTGTGTTTGACCGGGCTTCTGTGTGAAACGACATGCTAAAAAGCTCTCTATATGCTAAACTCCTCTGTAAATCAGTGTCTGTAATGTTTTTGACACTTTGTATTGACCTCATTTACCCATCACGTCAGTCATAATAATTAGCCTTAAATGTTGATAAATGATGATAAATTCCCCCCAGTGACATCAATGAATATTAATGAAAAGGTGTTAGGTCTTCGTTTCAACCGCAGACATTTCTTTGTCAACACATAGTGTTGTCTGTGAGATGAACATGAAAGCACTTTTAGTGTGCCCAGGCCCATTTAAATACAGCCTGCATTATTTACAAGTTAAAACTTTTGTTTTAACATGCAGGGAAAAGTGTCGTCATCTATATGCATGTGGAAAATATCACTGAAGACAGTCATTCCACAACCAGGAAAATGACTCTCAATACACATTTGTGCAATGGTGGAAAAGAATACATTACATCAGATCATTTGATTTTATTTATCCATTTGTGGCCTCGACGCAACTTAATGTTGCATTTGTGTCACTCATTTAATGAGTGAGA
The DNA here is from genome assembly GCA_032357425.1 of Enteromius argenteus. Taxonomy (NCBI): domain Eukaryota; kingdom Metazoa; phylum Chordata; class Actinopteri; order Cypriniformes; family Cyprinidae; genus Enteromius; species Enteromius argenteus. Next base: position 8,797,426 of record JAUCMR010000059.1, read on the forward strand.
GGAGATGAGAAAGAGGGACAGAGCGGGAAAAATGATGAGATGGATATGGAGAGAGCAGCTGTAGGGGAGATGAGACCTTCCCACAGAGCCGTCCCTGTCCAATCAAACGGACACACACACTCACACACATGCACGCACACACACACACACACTGGATGCTGTCCCTCTCAAATGGCCCCGCTTTTCCACATTCACACACATACACACACACAGTATCTAGTGAAGGTGGTGGTCGTTGCTTTGAAGTATCACTTCAATTACGGGGTTTAACCCTACAGGTCAGCCCTTGATTATTTACACAAAGCCGGTGTAATTCTGTTGGAAAGCGTCGCTTTCAGAGCTATTACAAAGCAGGGCTGAGCGCTGGTGGAATAAGTGTCACATCTTTCCCCTTCTGCTTTTGACCTGTGTGTGATAGGGTTAGACTGCGTCTGAAAAGCTGCGTGCTTTCCACCTGCCAAAGCGCACACACACCAATTACACCCATAACATCTATACTTTAACAAAATAAACCTTGCAAAATTCTTGTTGACTGGCCTGAAACATACTCCACACCAGTAAGTGAATGAAACTGACAAGCTGTGCAGGCTTGATTTCACTGCATTTGGAAATGTGTCAAAAAACACAATTTGTAATTCAATGCAAGATGCATTCCCTGCCTGGCCTTAAGGGGCGCAATAGTGAGCTTAACATGAAATGCTAAGTTAGGTCAAATTTTATAAATTAAATATCTATCTACTTCAATTGAGGCATTACTTGATGATAATATAACATAAAATAAATAAAAGACACTTAAGTGTACTTAAAGTTAATTTTCACGACTAAGTACATTTTCTTAAGTACAGTACATACCGTTTATTAAGTACATTTTAAAAATGTAAAAATGTCAAATAATGTGAATGTCATTGTAAATGTAAAATTGTAATAATCATACTTTTGTCTACTTTAAAGAAGTGCGCTTATTTTGATGTGTTGACTAACACACTAAAGCACATATTGATTATCATTTTAAGTGTAGCGTGTTATTTGATATTAAATTTTATGTTATATAATTTAAAAAGTACTAAATTGCAATCTCATCCTCACAAAAGTGTAATTACAAATACATTTAAATACATGAAATTCAACAGAACTAATATTAATGTGTATTTTAGTTGATCAAAAATGCTTGTCAGTACATTTGGCAGTACACTTTTACCATATTTCGAAGACAATAGAAGTAATTACGTAATAACATGTAATTATGTACTCAAAGGGCTAGTTGGTAGATTTCCATAGTATGAGTGAAAAGGTCAATGCTACCATCAGCTGTTTGGCTACCAGGGGCCTCATTTATATGTTGCACAGAAACCATTCCAAAATTGATCTTACAATCGTATGTCTAATATGTGTACGTGTGATTCATAAAATGAACACACGTACAGAAAATGCATGTACGTGTCTCTTTCAGATGTGAAAATCTATGAATTGCAAATGGTCTTGAACTTGCGCGCAAATGAATGGTTTCGGCTCTCTGCCTTGTAAACGACTCCTAATTAATGTCATTAACATGCAAAAGATCACCAGTCATCATCCAAATTCTTTCATTTAGAACAATCAAGAAGAGCTTATATTTTCAAAAATCGGTAGTACTTGAACAAGAAAAAGTGCTTACATCTGAACAGACCCTGATGTGAAGCCAGACAGTTTTTACAAATATGAGCGTTGGCGTGGATTTAATCATACACACACTCTAAGACCAAATTTGAGCCTACACTTTATAAATAAGGTCCAAGCATTCTTTAAAATGATGAGAAATTTTGGAAGAACTTGAAGTTGAATAAATGATGAAAGAATTAAAAAATTTGGACTACACTGTGCCTTTAAGTTGTACTCAAGTGGGTCCAAAAGTTCTCTGAATATCAGTTAATACATATATGAACCATAATACATCTTAATTTAAATGCAATTAATGAAATGAAGCACCAAAAAACATTACAAAACAAGTTCGCACTCATGTAAATATTATTTTAAAGTATATTATTTCATAGTAAGTACTCTTTTTTTTAAAAAAACAAAAGCATGCCGAAGTTTACATTTTATTCAACTGTCAACATGTTTATCACTGAATTGGTATTAGTACTGTATAAACTGTCATGCTAGAGAAAATTATGCAAACTGTTGACATGTTTAGCTACTGTATAGTAGTTTGCTTCATTTAAGGTCAGATTTCTCTTGCAGAGAAACTGGTGGAGAAACAAAAGTTTGCTTGTTTAATAACGCTTTTGACAGTTTAATTAGCCTAGCTTAGTTAACTTATAGGTAGAGCTAAGCTATAGGTTAATTAAACTATCAACAGGTTTACAACTAGCTGCTTGGATACTTGGATTAGTGTGAACTGTCAGGGTTCAGAATCAGTTTAAAGAAAATGTTAAATTGGATAAAGCTAAGCTAATTTAATTCATCTATCAACATGTGAAGTGTTATAGCCTAGCTAGCTTGAAAGCTAGGTTCTTCTTGAAATTTTTGTGAAAATTGTTGTTTTGTACGGTCAGTTTTGTCTTTGAGATTTTGATTCAGATTTCTTGCTAAGTTGTACAAAGCTAAGATGTTTTAAATAGCTAACAGCCAACCACTTTAAAACCAAGTGTCTTCTATGGTTTGTTTTTACTTTCAGAAGAACAGTTTAAATAATGTTTTGCTGAGCAACTATTGAAATGTTTATTGATAGTTTTCACATGACGTCACACCCCTATAGGAACGCCCATCTGGTGGGCAAAACGAAGCTTTGCTCCACTGACCGCCAGTTATTTTTACGCAGATTGCATCATAGAAGACACTTGTTTTTTTTACTGTAGTAAAATGCAGATATTAAAAGGCGAAATGCAGTAAACACCTTATTGAGGATTTTGTACAGGCAAGAAGATGAACCTAGAATATAAATGCAATGTGCAAAGTTTCACATTAAATGGTTTCCCATAGAAAACCATTAGAAGAAAACACTGAACCATTAAGTGGATTGCGTTCATATTCAGGCCTCATCTGCTTGCCTGTGTAAACCATGCATTATTAATACTAAATTTGATCTCTTATTATTACCATTTTAAATATATTACGGCTCTTTTAGTGTTTCTAATGATAGAAATACTGCCGCGGGTGCTTATGGATTGCTAATGGCCAAAACTTCAGTTTTGTTCACATACCTTCGTTTTAGTTTATTTTGAGAGGTCATCTAAATATTTGGGGCTTGTCCTGCAGTTCTATAGATGTTTTGCCCTCCAGGTCTTCGAACTGGTCACGTGACTGAAAACTATGAATATACAGCTACCTGCGTAATAACATGTTGTTTGATGGCACAGTCCTTTGAATGAAAGTCTATCACCCCCTTGAGTCCTGGGGTTTGTCACGGTCACAGCCCATAACAAACATTATGTACAAAGAGTTTGTGCACCATACCAAGTGTTTGCATTTGCGTTCTTGCTAAACATATGGTTCTAGCTTAATCCACAATCTGAGTGTTTTTTTATTTTTTTATTTATTATTATCAGCGCTGTTTAAAATTGATCTAGTGCATTGATATTGAATAATGGACCAGGCTGTGTGTACTTACCCTCTCTATGATTTCTGAACATCTCCTCACAGCTGGGGACAACCTATTCCCCACTTTTATTTTTCATGAGGACAAGAGAGAGAGAGAGCATTGATGGCCTCCTACAATACATAAAAAAGAAAAAAAAGGAAATAAACGACTTTCTCTGTTAGTTTATTCCGTGTTAGCTCACCCGCGTCAACTCAAGATGCGAGTCAAACAAATGGACGCCGTCACAGAGCAGAGGGATCCGTCTTGCTCCCTCATCTCTCCTTCTTTTTCTCTTTATCTGCCTCCCTCTTCATCTATTCCTCTCTTTCTCTCCCTCTTGCATGCTTTCATGGCCACGGAAGTTGTAAGTGGCAGCTCAGGTGGAAAAATGTTTTTGGAGTAAAAAATGTATTCAATAAATAGCGGGAGCAGCATGGGGTCGGCCCAAGTGTGCATGAAACGGCAGTTTGGAGATTGGAATAATGGAACGGGAAGGGTGATGGAGCATGAGTGTACATTAAACAGTGGAGCTCCACACCCGTGACAGCCAGGCATCCGCTGGGAATACAGCCACTAACTATCCTCATATTCTTTCAATTTCAAATAACGGCCTCCACTTTCATCAGGGTGCTTTTTTTCTCCCCTTGCCCTCATCTCTTTCACTTTGTTCAATTGTATCGGTGTGAATATTGAGAGAAACCTCGTTGTCATCATGAAATCGGAATGGCTCCGTGCTGCTCTGGGTTATTCATGTTTCATGACCCCTGTTACAGTGTTGCGGTGCGTTCAATGTTCTTTGCCACCGTGGAAGAAAAAACACAGTTGTGAAATCATTAAGACTGCGAACGCGAACAGCGCAACGCAACAAAACAAGATCGCACGTATTAAAATCAACGAAGCTCTCAACACTACAAGTCCTTTGCCATGTGATGCAGCTTACAGTTGAAAGATGCAGTTTTCTTTCCACCTTTTTTTTCCGGGTCTTTTTGGTCTGGTGCTGCCATTTTTTCAACACCACAAATGGATGAAGTGAAACTTAAGATTCTGACATACTTTGACTCTAATCTTCTTTCTGCTTTTCCACAGTCGGGGTTAATATTATGTGTGGAATTGTTTCACAACTCTACTATCAAAAAGTAGGATACAAAGTTGTGCTGATTGGTCCTTAACTGAACTTTTCAACAAGAATTAATTCTGAAAAAACGAAACAAAACAAAAAAAAAATACAGACTGTCCCATTATGAAATCTGGCTATACATGTATTTGATTTGTGACAATCAACAAATGTTGATCACTAATGTTAAAGACACCTCATTTTTAATATTGTCTTCCCGAGAAAATAAATAAATTATATATATATATATATATATATATATATATTTTTTTTTTACTGATCACTGATATTGATTAATTGATTGCTGTACTTTTTATGACTTATATATTTAACCCTAGTATGCATAACACCTCAAAAACTATTAAAAATACTTAAAGGGGGTCAAAATGTCCTAAACTGAATTCAGTTATTCTCCTCAAAGAATAAATTATGCACTTATTTTTGTTTCAGTAACGTTCATTTGTTCACTTTTCATGTACACGTAAGTTCAATATGCATAACTGTAGCTATAACTATAACTATAGGTTACATGTGTTTAGGTGAGCAATTTTAATTTGCAGAGGAAACAGCTGTGAGTTTTTGAAATGCATGGGATTTTCACTTTTTCCACTGATGCCTTTTAGATAGATTTCACATTATTTACTTTTGAGAAAAAGACACGGGTACCAATTAGTCATATGCCGGGTTCATAGACAGGGCTTAGCTTAAGCCAGGATTAGACCATAGTTCAATTTTCTATTTTTTTTTTTTGTAAAACTTGCCCTAGAAAAAAAAAAAAAAACATTACTGGGGTGTATCCTAAGACAAAACAAAGGCACTGACATGCACAGTCAGTGCAAGTTTCTTTCAGTTGAAACAGATAAGATTTACATTTTGGTCAAGGACTAGGCTTAAGACTTATCTGTGAAACTGAGGGATAGTCTTTTAGATCACAAGATTTATTATTTCAGACGTTTTGAATATTTTCATTTTATTTTTTAAAATCCAATAAGGTCACCACAACATGTGTAAATTCCATACAGAATTATTAAAAAATAAATTATTATATATATATATATATATATATATATATATTTGTTTTTTTTTTCTGACCATTATGGCCTGATTCTGAAAGTGTGCATCAGCTCCTTCATCTGCAACACAATCAGAGATACATGTACGCGTGTAGATTAAAGAAACATTGTGTCAAGCATCTCTGTGACACACTCTCTCGCGCACACACACACACACACACACAAAAGCCACATGTTCATTTAACACCTTCAAACAGAACAAATCTGCTGTCTGACCCCCGCTCACATTCTGAATGTTTATGCATAATTGAAAATCATTATGTAAAACATTTAGCATTTTCTAGAGCGCCCTTTGTATGTCACGGGGAAGAAACACTTACACAGGCATGAGTCCTTCATCTAATCATCCGTCTCTCTGTGGTCCTCACACTCTGTAATCTGACTCACACAATAAAGGACATTTAGCCCTTACAAAGGCCTACCAGTCAGAACGCCTGCCCTGCCTCCTTATCTCTCAAGTGCAGCCATTACCACGGCCTCTTCTTATTGGACACAAGGCATCATTTCAAGAGCATAAGTGTGGGATCGTCAGGCATAAAATACTGCCTTTCCACCTTGCGAATGTCCTTTACCTCGGAGGGTCAGGAGACGTCACCACCGACCCCCTTTCGCTTCGTTGGATGTATTTGGTAGATGCATTTATACAAAACGACTTGCATAGCATTCAAGCTACAGCAGCGTTCGAAGCCAGTCTACTGATTGAAACTTGCCTCTACGTTTAGTGCAGCAAATAAAATGCTGAGTTACAAGACAAAGACACAATAGTTGCATGATGAATGGGGCCTTCCTGCTCAGAGAAACACAGCAAAGCTCTTCAATTTGCCGCATCTGCACCGTTTCAATAATTCATGGCGTTTGGTGGCATTTTAATGTTTTATAAGTAAATTGTGTACTCTTATGGAACACGGAATGACATTTCATTTGCAGCTGTTGGGTGTTCACTTTATCTTTCATAAACAAGCTAAACACGGATGCTGCCATAATGCGTTTTCGCACAGCCTGTTAACCCTTCGTTGTGCCTGCCTGCATCAGTCGCCTCTGTGTGTCGTTTTTTCTTTGAACCCATTTGCTTTCACGTCCTTGCTCGGTCTCCAAAGATCCCTCGGTGTTGACGTCATTCTTGACACGAGGCCACACTCTGAGCAACTCCATACGAATGCTACAATTAGCAACTACCTCACACGGTTTTTATAACTTATCATTTAGGATGTGGCTAAAGACAATAAAAAAAAAGCACGAAAGGGCACAACGTCTGCATCTCCGTTGTCTTTGCGTTCCACGATTCCATCATCTGTGTTTGCGTTCAGCTCTGTGACTGATTATCATTACCTTTTCTTGCAAATATCTGGCTCATTATGACTAGCTAGCTGCCAACGCGAGCGCACCAAGCCCATCTCTCTGGGAGAGGAGGAGAGATAGGCCCAGCCTAGCCTCCTGCATTTGGCTATTAAACACAATGAATGTGCTGCTTTGTTATTAACATCTGTTCATCAGGGATGGAGGCTGGATAATCACCCCTCACACCTTCTGTTTCTACACTCCAACTCCGGCAATCACGACCATCATTTGGCAGCTGGTTGAAGCCACTAATGTCTCTCTTTTCCCTACATTCTCTCATTTCTCTCTCTCTCTTTTGCTCATTTCCTACAGCTTGTTTTTCCCCCTCCCTAACCCTTTTATCCTGCTTTCCTGTTCTCGCTAACAATGTTTACATTCAAAGGTTTTCATCAATGCAAATTTAGTTCAATCTGAGTGCAGATTCTTAACGTATTATTTACTTGTAGCATAATATCCCACCTCTTTTTACCTCAGGATGTTTGTAATACCTGGAGGAAGCTATCCATTAGCATTTCTGTTTTGTGAGTTAAGAGTGGCGACAGATACGTATTCACATAGAAAATCAGATATTAGAGATAATAGAGTTTTTTATGGTGTCATTCAATTGGTCCTTCAGAAATCACACTGATTGGCTGCTTAAGAAACATTTCTGATTATTATCAATGTTAAGCACTTTTATGCCGCTTCATATTTTTGTGGAAAATGTGATACACTGCCATTTAGTCTCGGGTTAAATTAAGGATATATATATATATATATATATATATATATACTTTTATACAAAAAGTTGGCATTAAATCAATTTACGTGGCAGTAAAAATATTTGTACTTTTTACAAATGATTTATATTTTTAAAAAGAAAGTCATGCTTTAACTTTTTTATTCATCAAACAATCCTGAAAAAAAGTTGAAGTATCACAGTTTCCACAAAAATTATGCAAAAAGAGTTTTCAGTATTGATAAACCATTACTAAGAAATGATCACAAATAACAACTAACAACTGTGACTGGAGTAATGATGCTAAAAATTCTGCTTTAATATTTAATAGAAACCCACAACTTTAAGTGTAGTATTTTATACATAAGTATTTACTCTATTTTTTAAATAAATTCAGCATTCTTTATAAATAAATAAATAAATAATCCAAAAGACTTCTTTATTTCAAACATTTGACCACCAGTGTGTATATAAAAGAATTCATATAAACTAAATAGCAAATATTTATTGTAATAGGTTATATATACTGTACATGGTGATGCAATTAATAACTGTCATTTTGAATTTAGATTTTGAAAGATATACTCTGTAGTTATTTGGATTTATTGCTCACAATATACATGTCTGTTGTTTTGTTCAGGCTACTTCAGTGTTATGTCACCAACCCAAATGCGTGACCCATTGTTATAAAGACTGCTCAACTTGGAGGTATTTGCATTTCCCTTTTTTTAACTTTAAACACTGCATTCTGCATTAATTAAATTTT
>JAUCMR010000059.1:8825359-8849202 GCA_032357425.1 Enteromius argenteus
CGGCATTATTGAGCAGAGTTACAAAAACAATGCTTGCCATCAAAGTGTCTGAGTTATTACATCTTTTGAATGAGAACTACTTTGCAATCATTTAAAAAGTATGTGCTATATTTGACCCTGGACCACAAAGCCTGTCATAAGTAGCAAGGGTATATTTGAAATAGGCATTCCCACCCCAACTCATGCCATTAGTTGAGTCACCTTTTTAATTAGTGATTAGTTTTGTAGTTAATTGAGATTAAGTTGAACGAATGAATGAATCCAAAAAGTCTCAACTAAATGAAGTCAAAGTAAAATTATTGATAACACTTTAGAATAGAAAACACTTATTCACGATTAACTACTGACTTTTCCTTATTGTAGTATTGGGTAGCATTAGAGATGTAGAATAAAGTCATGTAGAATAAGGCATTATTATGTGCATAATTACTACTATATAATAAATGTCTAATATTCTAGTTGCATGCTAATAAGCAACCAGTTGAAACCCTAAAATAAAGTGTTGCCAAATTTTTTAAACTAAAACCTAAAAAAGCTAAATATAAATATTAAAACCAAATACATATTAAAGAAGCTTGGTAACACTAATAAATTCTTAATTTGCTACTTTTAATAGTAAGGCAGTTGTTAAGTTTAGGTATTGGGTAGGATTAGGGATGTAGAATAAGGTCATGCAGAATAAGGCATTAATATGTGCTTAATTAGCACTAATAAACAGCTAGTATTCTAGTAATATGCACGCTAATAAGCAACCAATATGTGTAACCGTAAAATATAGTGTTAGCAAAAGCTCATAACAAAACTGCTAAAACAAACTAAAATTAAAATAACTCATTTAAAATATTAGCCTAATAATATAAATAATACTATAATTGCAGTGTTTGACAGAATAAACTGTGTATTGGCTTACTTATTGTATGGATGAGATAATGATTGTGATGCTTATTAATAAGGATAGGAATGTATTCAAGGATTATTTAAAAATAAATAAATAAATAAAAATCAGTATATCCTGGACTACAGTGAGGCACTTGCAGTGAAACTGAATGGGGCCAATCTGATAAAAAGGTTAAAACAATTGGCAACAAGACAAACAATATGCACATCAACATGATTTTAGTGTGGAAAAATAGCTTACTAAATTTTTTCTCTGTAAAATTATATCAATGTTATAACTTTGTTGCCACAACAAACACCAAAATGACCATACATTGATAAGAACAATATATTAGCTCATTTATTATTTCACTATATCACTTTTAAACAAATGCAAACTTCACATTTTTCCTTTTAATGCTTCAAAAAAATCATTCCCAATATAACCACCATTACTGTTTATTTTATCTTAGCTTTGAATAAACATAACAAATGACTTTTTGTGCTAATCAATATCATGTTGAATGAGCATAACATGCATCACCTTTAATCTGAAAATATAATATTTCTCTCTTTTTTTTTTTTTGAGCGAGTGTTTTTTTGCGAAGTGTGTGAAGACGGCTTCTGTTGATGCTTGTCACACCTACTGTGCGTTGAGCTCCTTGGCCTGGCTCTGAGTGAATGTGCAAATGTGTGTTTGTGTGAATGAGTGTGTATTTGTCCGTCAGGAGAATGCAGTCAGACAGGTGATGTGGGTGAGTATTCCATTAAGCCGATCCAGAATACCTTCCCAGCATGCCTCTGCCTGTGTTCCAGGATCAGGCCTGTCAAAGCCAGGGGCCAGAGTGATGGAGCGCTCCCACTATGGTGCATGCCGCCCTGGTTTTCACCCGTGCTCGACCGCTGAAGCACCACCACTGGAGGCCAGCGGACCTCACAATGTAGTCCAGATGTAGAAGTGTGTACAGTAGGATCATGGGAGCACGCCAGCTTCTAACTTTGGGTCAGGGGAGTGGTTGAAAGCAGATTATGATATTATTTCCCCTCTGTCCTTGACTGACGGTCTCTGGAGATTGCACTGTTTCCATTACAGCTACAGCACTTACGCCAATTTTTCAAGTGTGTCAGGCAGTAACATGTTGTGGCCAAAACTTCCCCAGTGGAGGCCTGGACTGACCACTCAGCATAAAGAAACATCTCAGAACAAGACTTCAAATGGTTACTTTATTTTGATAGTCTGCTTTAGACATTCTACTAACTATAAGTTACTACATGTCAACTAGCTCTATATAACTCTCTTTAGGTTATTAGTAGTTATAGTTAGTAGAACTATTCTTTCAAAAGTATCACCTCACATCTTAAAAATAAGATGATGTGAAGAAAAATAAAAGGGATTCCAAAAGAACCTTTTTGGAGTTTTTAAAACCATTTTTTATTAGCATTTAATAATCTGAATAACTTTTTTTTCCCACTACAAAGAACATTTCCTAGAATGGAATGATTCCATGTATGTTAAATGTTCTATTAGGAACCATCAATGCCAACAGACAACTAAAAGCTGGAGCACACTACACAAATTTTAAAATCTAAAAAGGATGGGAAAACATCACACTCAACATCTTTGTAGGAAAAGCTGGCCATCATACACTAAAGTCTGGTAGTTAATGATCCTCAGTCCTTTAAAGTCATTCCAATCACAACAAACTCACACAGAAATGTGTGCCTCGTTGCTAGGACCTGCGTGACAAATGTCAACAATATGCATTCCAAAAAATGGCTTAAAATATCAAAAAAAAAATTTAATACTCCAACTGGATGGAATCACAGTCTGAAGCTAAAAAATTAAATGTGTAACCATTCACTACGCAATTTTCTATGATATCTGTAGACTCCAAATCTGTCAACTAACTCTTATTAGAGTAACACCAGACTGTTAGGTTAGAGTTAAAGTGGAAGCGAAGCAATCAGTCATTTTAATTGAATTATGTAGTAAACTGATTTCCACTTGAATTTAAAAATATATATATATGTTTTGTTACAGCATTTGGAGCAAGGGCGCAGCCATCTTGCAGTATCAGAAAGTGAAGCAATATAAGCATTTCTTTACTTTAATACACAAATATTATTTTAAAGCACACATTATTTGGATGAATATCAAACATCAACCTGTTTATATCACAAAGTTTTAATCCTGGCCCAAACATTGTTTACATAATGAAAGGTGCAATGTGATGTAAACAAACAATACTATTGTTCATGTTGCATCTTACTGTTATGTCAGACCTTTCAGACATATTTGCATTACAATGGTTCATTCACCGGTAGTGGTACATAACATATTTATGATCACCTGCGAATACAACTAGCTTACCTGCTGTTAACAGGATGCTAAGTCTAATCATGTATCTGAATAAAAGTTTATCATTCTCTTGTGTTTTCCATCTTGCCAGTTTAAACAATTTAAAGTGTTTTAAGCCATTGAAGCAGAAGACGGCTATAAGTGATTCCAATGTAGTACTCGCTTGCTGTAAAATCATTTACGCACAAACATACACAGACAGAAAAAAGAAAGCTCACACCACACACACACACACTCTCTTTAGTGTCCCCATCAGCAGAAATACAAAATTATGGCTGTTTTGATGAGTATCCTCATAAATGCATTGTTTCCGACTAGCTCTTCATCCCAGACCAACAGGATCATGACTTCTTCAACCCGTGATGGTAGTAGATGCCATATCAGCTTGAATGCATAAGCAATTAGACATATTTTGGGCTCCTGTCAAGTTCGTCTTCCTCCATTTAAAAAAAATTCCAACAATTCCTCCATTTTTTTTTTAAGGTTACTTGTGTTTTATGTTAAGTGTGTTTGTTATACTTTTTCATTGAAGTGGAAAGCAGTTTAGTAAATAACGAAAACTTGACTGACCGTTTTTACTTCCACTTTAATGCTAGTTGAATAAAGGCAGTAAACATCATGTCCACATCATATCTAAAACCACTCACAGGTATTGCTATTATTTTAAAACGACAGTCCAAAATAGTGACTATAACTAATCAGGCTAATCAAGTTTAGTTCAAGAAGAAACAAAGTGATGTAGATGAGTTTGAAGTTATGTGTAAATATAATGTAATGCAACAAAAAAATATGCTTATAAGTAATGATCTGTAGAAAGCCATTATTAGTGTCTTTAACTTTTACTCACTCACAGAAAAAAAACAAAGTTCTCATTTTAAAGACACTTTCTGTTCAGTTTGTGACTCGCTCAAGTTGACATGCACTTCCAAAGTTACTTGCAGTCAGTAAAAAGTCTGTTTTTGGACCCTAAAAATTATAGTGTTGAAATATTTTAAGTAGACAACAATTCTCTAAAAAAACCTGATAGATAGTTAAGTGTGCGACCTCTTAGAGGGTTAATCCACCCCAAAATGAAACTTTAGTTATTAATCACTTAACCTCATAAACACAATTTAAGATATTTTGGATGAAAATCAGGAGGTTTGAAAGACATTGTCAAAAAAATCCTTCTGCCATAAGTGGTTCAACCTGTATTTTATTATTATACGACAATGAAGCGAGAATAGTTTTTGTATGCAAAGGAAATTAAAATACCAACTTGTTTAACATTTCGTCTACTTTGTGTCTTTCCGCATCACTGTAGCATCATTTTGGACAATATCCTTCTATGGCACACAAAGGAAACCATAGCACTGTACTGTAGTTATCAAAACAATGGAAGCCCGCCGTTTAGCGACTTATGTTTTAGCTGCTGATAATAAAATAAACATCAGACAGAAGAGACGGGATAACATCCGTCAAATCGTACTAAACCGCTATCGGCAGAGGTGCCTTTATGTTTTTCTGCTATTAAAATCCCCGCTACTAAGCAACCTGCTCTCGCTCAACCGTTTGGGTTGCCCCTTGACCTCTCTCCACCATCCTGCAATGTCTTGAGGTAAAAGCTAGCCACCTGGCAGTACACAGTCATTGGCTAAAGTCCCGTGACCTCATCATCAACAACCAGCTGTTAAGTTCGGTTCCGTACACACTGCACAACATTTCTGTAAATGCGTTTTAATTCGGTGGTAGAATGCGTTTGTCACTCTTGTGTGTGTGTACAGAACAGGATTAAGCACTAAAAGGTGAACTGACAACCGAATTAAAACGCAGTCTGTACGTGGCCTGTGTGTATTTCTACATGCATTTACAATTTGATTTGAACAAAACCAGTGCATCCTTTGCAGCTGACGCAGAAGAGCTCTCTCAGTTTTTGAACAGTGAATATTCTCTAAAATGTGATGCAGAGAGACACGAAGGAGACAAAATGTTTTTATTTTCTTTCTATCCAACAAGTATTCTTGTTGCTTCATAACGTTACAGTTGAACCACTGACGCCAGATGGACTATTTTTGATGAAGTCTTGCATACTTTTCTGGACCATGACAGTGTTCATTACTTGAAAGTCACTGGGACAGTCAAAAGCTTCATCCAAAATATATAATATTGTGTTGCGAAGATGAACTTTATGGGATTGGAACAACATGGGGGTAATTGAGCAATGACAGAATTTTCATTTTGGGGTGGAGCAACCGTTTAAGATGACATGTTGCAAATAATTATAATTAGTAGAATGTCTAAAATGGACAATCAAAATAAAGTGTTGCCCTTCACATTTTACCAAAGGTAGGAAGTTTTTATGTGTCGTGCTCTTGCAAATCACTACAGCGCCAAACGTTGACTCCAAAATCGTTTTTTTGAAATGCAAAGTGTATTTATCTTTTGTGAGTTTAAAAGCTCCCAAGTTTATTTTGTGCAATTATTGTGATATTAGTGCGAGCATTTCCCTACTAAATGAGGTGGAGCAGTTTTGTTTATGCTAAGGGAGAAATATTAATCTTTAATACTTCGCGTGGGATGGGGTTGGCAGATTGACCCAGTAAGAGTTGTGTTCGGGTGGGGGTGGGGGGTCTCCATGAGAGATAGAGCTGTGCTTTCTGACAGATGTAATAGTCGAAGTGATTTAGCCGCTAAGAAGACAACATACTCATTAGAGAGCCATCCCTCGAGACCGATTAGAGCAAGAGAGACACAATAGCAACTTGGGTAATTGATACCAACTTGAGCTATGACACTTATTTAATGACTTTCCAGACAGTCGTGAAAAAAAGAAACAGGTATCAAATGAACGACGCAGTGAGATGTTATTCCTCGCAGATGTTTGGAAATGAATTTTATAGAATTAATACTATCAAAGAGATTGTCTTATCAGAGGGGTGTACCCTGGGAGAATATTGCATCTTAAAAATCATATTAGCCCCATTGTTAGCCTCATATTTGCATATTGCTGATTAAATGAGGAGGAAATAGACAAGCTGTCATCTTTGGATTGTTTTATGATGTGGTAGACGTGAGTTTATCATGCATGGTCATGAGACTGAAGCAAACTCTGAAACAATTACGTCTTGATTCGCCGCAATCATAGCGTGTAATTGCTGACATAGGCTATAATAAAGTTGGAACGCGGATGTTATAAAACAGGAGGGAAGCAGTTTTACTCTTATTGAACTATCAATATTTAGATGAACTCTCATATTGCTTTGCTCTGTTAAAACATGTCATACAGTAGGTAGCAAACCTTTTGATTTATGCTGCCTCCAAGATTATTACCTTATTTTAGACCAGAACAAAAAAAAAGAAGGCGGCATCACTTGCTACATGATAAAAATATGACATTTATTAACCAGTAAACCATAATGACATAATGGCAATATATTATTTCCAAATTAATCAGTGACATTTCTGCTTTATTACACAAATAATATACTTATTATTAAAGAAAATACCAGAGTGCAAACCGAATGTACTATTTTTAAACAATCAGATGCATATTATTTACAATTAAATAATAAATGTATTTCATTAGTTGAACTTATTAGTGCTTTTTTGACCAACTTAAAACATAAGTATATTTCTATTTGTAATTTCATAATTGCTTTTATTGTCTTTGAAATATGGTTAACATATACTGTTGATTGTACTGCCAAGCATTTATGGTAATCTGAAATATGTTTTAATGCCATTTATGTTGAAACTTGACTAAGTATTTGTAATTACACATTTGTAATAACACAAATATTAAAAATATTTACTTACAATGTTTTATCAGATAACATACCACAGTTAAAAGTATAATTGAGTAATTGTTTTAGTATGTTAATCAAAATATGTATATCGATAAAACAAAAGCATAATGGTTTAAAATATACTTCACATAAACATTTAATTTGACATTATTACAAAGAACCAATCATGAAAGTCTCTTTAAGTGGTCTTTTATTTCATCATTATTATTATTATGTGAATGTACAGTTTTTATACATTTATAGATTTTAAGTGCACTTGAAGTGCACATTTAATAATATTAAGTACACTTCAGTTTTGAATCTTTGGGATGAAAGGAATGAAAAATGAATGGCACTTCAAACTATGTGCAGTTGGACTAAGGGTTCAATAAACAATACAAGGTCAAAGTAAAATTAATCAATCAATGAATTTTTTAGCTGAACTACTGTCATAGGATTGATAAATGTAGTCAAAACTGTGCTACTTTAGTTAACGACTTCTTAACACTGCAGGACAGATTAGCAGAACACTATGACTGTTCTTGTAAATAGGCTAATCTTTGGCTACTTTACGTCCTACCATGAACCGTTATGGTCCAGTCGAGCTCCCTTCCTGTGCCAAAAGTGAGCTCATCCTGCAGTATGTTCCTCTCAATGTAAATAAATATATTAATGCTAGAATTTTCCAAAATAAAAGCCACCCGTATTACCATGTGTTCCCCTGGCAGGGTAAGTGTTGGAGCTCATGCTTTGGGATTTGGGTTTGGTACAGTTCTCACCGCAGCGGGAGACTGTGGCAATCCGGCTGGGTGGGTAATGATATCAGATGCCTCTCTTCACAACAACAGGTGCCTTGGCATGGCCACTCTCCACCTCCACGCTGGGGTAATGACATCAGCAGCGAGCGCTGTTTAATTATAGTCCTCTAGAGCTCAACCCCTATAACACCCCGTCATCACAAGTGCAGCTATATGAACTATGGGTTTAGCATGCTAAAATCTTAGCATGTCCAGATCCCGCATGTTTAGTTACTGCATTTCCTTTTAAAATCAATCTTTCTTAAGCTATAAATACAAATACTGGTAACTACATTTGAATATTTAAACTACAGCAATACACTTTTCAAATAGATGTCAACCTGACTCAAACTCAGAATTACAGTTTGTATTTCTATAGGAGCACTACAGTGGGGAAAATGCCATAGGATTTATTTTTACTAGCAATTTCTGAGTGAAATTTGTAAGTTTTATAGTTCTAAACTAAATAAACAAAACATTTATGGTTTATATAGCAGGACATTGGATAATTATTTATGTGCTATAGCTATATTAAAAGGTTACTCCACTTCAAAATGAAAACGTTGTCATTAATTAACCTCATGTCGTTCCAAACCAGTGAAAGCCTTGTTCTTCTTCAGAACACAATTTAAGATATTTTGGATGAAAACCAGGAGGCTTGTGACCATTGACTACCAAGTAACGAACACTGTCAAGGTCCAGTATGAAAGACATCTTCTGAATACTCCATCTGCCATCAGTGGTTCAACTCTAACACTATGAAGCAACGAGAATACCTTTGGTATGGAAAGAAAGCAAAAATTATGACTTTCTTTAACAATTCGGCACTGTAGAGTCACTGTAGCACCATCTTGGAGAGTGACGAATTGTTATAGGAATGAATAAACTTAAATATTACAAAATACTGCTGAGATATTGCTTAACCACATTTTCCTGCGGAAGCCCATGGCCTTTCTATATGATGATGGGATAGTCCGGTGGTAATTTTTGGGTTTAATTGATTTTACAAGAAGTAATTACAAGAACTGAACGGTCATGAATGCATTTTGCAAATCTAGTTGTAGTAACAGATATATATATGAATATAAAACACATGAAAATTTGTATATGAATACAAAACACATGAAAAGAGATAAGAAACTGAATATGAATTTAAACGAGTGGAAGAAAAACTGTGACTGCTAAATCCCTGCAAAAGCATATGCTAAAATATCAATATAACACTGCAGTTTTTCCAGGAAAATGGACCAAGATTGTTGACATGCAACATAGCAAAAATAAGCCATACAAATTTTGCCTCAATAAATTCCTAATTTGCTGCTTAATAACAGTTAGAAGTAGTTGTTCATTTTAGGTATTGAGTAGAATTAGATTGGCGAATATGGCCAGAATATGTGCTTAAGTACAAATAAACAGCCAATATGTTAATCATAAGCATGCTAATAAGCAACTAATAGTGAGAATTGGTCCCTGTACTAAAGTGTTACCAAATAAAGGATGACCTCTTTTTGCATGGTGTTTTGAATTCCAATATTCTCTAAAAATACCAAAAATATGCTTAATACCTTCGACTCGAAAGTAATTTTAATTTCCTTTACAGACCAAACATGGCCTCCTTCAATGTTGGCCATTAAATCTACAGTCTGTACCCTCTTTCCTCCCCATCTCCATTTTGTTTCAGCGTTTTCTCTCTGATATTAGCTGGAAAAGCGGGAGGTTGTTGTCCGGATGCGCAGGGGGTCGTGTGCCTGTGTCTGTCTGTACGCTGATGGCTGCTAATCCCTTCAAACAGGCCGGCATGGGCCAGACATGGCTGAGGGCTACAACGGAGCCGTAATTACACACGACCTTCCATTATTGCAGCGATGCAAGCAATTACAGTAGCTGTGCCTTTTTACATGCAAAACAGCCCAAATGAGGGACACAACGACAGCGGATGAGACAGGCTAACGGCAAGGCTGGACTGCCGCCATGCCTATATACAGCTTGAAGATGTGTAGCAAATACATAGCACGCTGAAAAAAAGAGTAGAAACAATTTTCACACTGAGATTGCTAGCAAATTTTACAAACAATCACAAAAAATAGCAAGTAACAAATTCAACTATTTTTTCCATATGATTTAATATAACTTTATAACATTTACCATTTTTTTAAATAATTCTTCTCTAATTATATATATATATATATATATATATATATATATATAAATATATAGTTTTCAGTTAATTTTCATGTACCTTTAATCGATCAACTAAAATTGAAATAATTAAAAAAATTACAAAAAAAGTTCACATTTACTAACTTTAAAATACAATAATAAAGCCTTATTAAAAATATATGTATAATAATAAACACTATACTACATTATCTCAATGATACTGATTGGCTGAGCATTTCCACATTTATCCTGATATTAATTTAGATATTAAAAAAAATAATAAAAAATAAATAATAATAATAATAATATATATATACAAAAATTGCCTTTTTTAAAAAATGATATCACCATAGTTTTATTAGAGCAATAAGACCACATTATTCCTTACCTGTGATAAAATCACATTAACGAACAGCCTCAATTAGCTCATTAACCTCTTTTTGATTTATTATATCCTGAAAGACCAAAGCTAATTTCCTCACTCATAAAACTGTGAGTTTACATAAAGAGGTATCACTGAGAAGCGAAATGACTTGATTTAGTAAATTTGCTGCAGCGAGGAGGGAAGTGCATGTGTCTGTGTGTGTTTATGTGAATGTGCATGCGTGCGTGTGTGTGTGTATGTCTGTGTACGTGTGTATTTAGGCGCAGCATTTGGATGACCATATGGAACTCTTCGTGGCGCCAGGAGACCATGCGGCTTGGAAACCTGATCACCATCTCCCTGGTGACAGCTGGAGTCTTTACACTATCAGAACATTTGTAGACTTCTAATTTGTCATAACCACCTCCTGTGGCAAAGAAATATGCTGCAGAATTAGGTAAGAGAGGCTGAAATTTAGAGCAGAAAGCAGGGTACAGCGAAAGAAAGAAAAGTTTGACAGACATAAGTGCGTGGTTGCACAGAAAGGGAATATAAATATGACAGAAGAAAGATATATTATCAATTGGCTCATTCGGCTGCTCTGCTTCTATCCATGTCTAGGGTTTTGCTTGGATCAGGTTTTTTGGCATATCCAACTCAAATCGATTTCATCTAGCTGAGTTCAACTGAAACGAGATTTGATTTTTTTGGTCAGATTTCAGTTACTTTTTCCTGTTTGAAACATGGGCCATATAATGTGTGCACAGTCTCAAATAGTGAACCGTGTGAACAAATGTGTGAACGAATCAGCATTTTTGTACCCAGTATATACATGAAGATGTTAAATGTTCTTTTTTTGTGCTTTCAAGACAGAAAAGAGAAAGAAATTCCAAAATTTTCATCCTCTCTTTCCACATTGACCACTAGTATTACTTGTATTTACATCATCTTATAAAAATAAAGTACACTTTAGCATACTTAAAAATCATAATAACAATAACATTAATAATAATAATAATAATAATATTATATATTATTATTACACATTTATTTATTATATATGTGTGTGTGTGTATAAAAATAAATAAATAGTATATTTTCAAAGAATATGTGAACTGTTTTCGGACATTTATTTGCATGTTAATTTATTATTGTTCAATTTTTTTATCAAATGGAATTAGCTGAACTTTATATAGCTTTTTTACTTTAAGCAGACTTAAAATACATCTTGACATGTATTTTAATAATTACTTCCATTGTGTTTTAAATATAGTTAAAGTGTATTTTTGAATATACTCACAAGCTTTTAGGGTAATCAAGTATGCTTATGTTAGTCAGCACATCAAAATAATTGAATTTCTTCAAAGCATTAATAAAATACAAAATGCCAAACAAAAAATATTAAAATGTAATGACTTCAAATCTATTTTCTTTTTCATAAGGGTTGGCATTATGTTAATATTTAGATCATTACTTTAGTAATTAGATCTGATATTAAATGAAGAAATTAACCTGATTTCTTTGTTTAAAATAAATATCAGTGAGAACATTCAGTTCTAAAGATCTTAATTGAAACACATCGGATTTATGTGCAGTGTGAACTAAGGCAAAATAACAAGCACTAAAGGACCAAATCAATTATTTAGCAATTGATAGAAACATAACAAGAAATGAAAAAACTCACTTGCCCAAAGTCTGAAATCTAAAGCATGTCAGCGTATGCCAAACAAAGGGCCGAGGCATGTAGTGTCCCTCAGAGAAAAGCTGTTTCTCCAGGGAAGACATGCTCACCTTTCTGCCAGCTGGAATATTTAGCCAGAAAGCAGGTCTTGGCCTGGTCCTAATTTTACCCCATGCTTCCAAACATAACCCTCCCCCCACTCTCCAATCCCAAACAATCACATGCACAAACTGTACGCACACACACACACACACACACTTCCAGGCATACGTCAATCACATGTAAGCGTTCTCCCAGTGCTCCTAAGACTGTTTTGAGATGACATGTCTGTGAGTAAATATCTGATTAATATTTCATGTGGCTGTGTTTTTTTCCCTGGCTTTTTCCTGAGCGGAACATCATGTTTTTGCCTTTCCATTTGTCTGAATAGAGCGTGTAGCTCTTATGCTCATCAGAAAAAACACGTTTCCTTACTTCACGTCGCAAACTCCTGAAAGCTTGGGGACACAATGTTTTTGACATTGTTTTAAAGCTAATGTCAGAGAGGAAACTACGGCTAGGTTTGTTAATGGAATACTACATAAGTTATGAAAAGTTATATATTATATTATAATATCATACAATTTTATATTAGTATATAAAACTAAGCATTGTGCATGTTTTTGTTACCTCCTTGTGTTGCACGCATATGGGGTAATTTCTGGATACACTTTATTTTGAGGCGTCTTTGCTACAGTGTAATTATACATTTAAGTACTGAGTAATTCATATGGTTAAGGCTTGCCTTAGGGTTACTTGCATGTAAATATACATAATTTATTGTTATCATAACAATAAGTACATGGATTGTATAACAAGGACACCTTAAAATAAAGTGTTACTTCATTTTACATACAAATATTTTAACTCTTGGCATTCTGAGTATGGTTCACCCCAAAATATTTACTCACCCTCAGGCGATCCAAAAATGAGTTTGTTTCTTGTTTGCAGAACCGATTGAGAACTTTATGCACAGTATATCACTTGCTCACCAATGGATCCTTTGCAGTGAATGGGTGCCGTCACAATGAGAGTAATACAGTAATTCACAAGTAATCAACACCACTCTAGCGACATCAATTAATGTTGTTGATAAAAAATCTACTTTTTTTTTGTAAGAAAGTGTTTTTCTTCCCACTAGTTTTCAGTTTTTATATTGTAAACTTATGCATCTTGCTAAAAAATGAGTCCATCCATAATAGTTGTTTTCTACAAGAAAAGGTATACGCACAGATCAAGCACCGCTTGCTAATAAAAACAGTCCAAAACGGTAATAAACAAACAGGTTGATGGATTTTTCATTACAGAATTGTTATTACAGACAGTTATAAGTTATACCAACTTAAAGACACAGCTTTTCACTTCACAAGATGCTAACTGATGGACTGGAGTGGAGTGGATTGCTTGCGGATCTGACGGCACCCATTTACTGCAGAGGACTGGTGAGCAAGTGATGTGATAGCTTGTGTACATTTTAGTGGCCTGAGGGTGATTTTTATTTTTATTTTGTTTTTTTTAGGAGGGGGAACTATTCCTTCAACTCTGCATTGCTTGAAAAAGCGATATTCTACAATCTCAATCTGCATACTACTATATGCATAATATACTTACTATATACTGTATAAATAATAAGAGTAGCTATTATGCTATTCTATGTAACTGATATTTGTCATGTTTCACAACTAACACTTTTTTCTCCTACAGGACATTTTATCAGTTCTAAAAATACATAAATGCAAAAGTTAAAGAGTTGAAATTGCTTTAAATGCTAGATAATGGTAGAAAAAAAAAGTTTCAAGCACTTCATATAATCAACACCTAGACCTTTAATAGCAAGGACTCGGAAACATTTGCTTTAATGGACACTGGTTCCAAATTTTCCGAGGACATTTTCTCTCTCGTTCCGTGTTCAGAGGGGAAATGGCTAAATTGCACTAGTAATGCTCTTTAATTCTGATGGCCTGAGCTCAGCGGGCAGTCCTTGTATTCTCAGGTTGACTCTTTCCTGGTATTGGCTGAATTAAGTGCTGGCAAGCTATCAGTGACGTCTGACTTACTGTGCCATTACCTCAAAGGAGGTGTACTTTCGTGCTTTCACAAATTTTCTATTAAATTTGTTCATATGTGCATCTTTATTTATTATGGAAAAATGTGGATAAACCGAAAGAAGGGGGCACAAATAGTGGTCCAAAGAATTTGGGATTCAGGCTGCAAAGTGACATGCGAGAACAAAGCAGGCAGCGGAAGTACCTTATGAGACATCGAAGAGGGTCCTAATAACCACGGCATCTACCCAAAGTGCTATGCAGAGAGAGAGATAAAGAAAGGCTCTCCTTTCATAACCGGTTCTCCACAGAGATAACTGACTTATTTGTGCTATTTTCTCCACAAGCCTTTTTTCTGAACTCAGACTCCCACAAGGCTTCAAAGCTAAAATAAGGAAAGTTAGGTAGTTATGTTTTCTTCAAAAATATCGCAGTAAAACCACACCTAAACGTCTTTTCATTAAAGACTCTTCAAGCATGCATGGCGGGAATTGTTCTTTTTTACATCGATTTCTCTTTTCTGCTGATTTCCGGAGAGCTATTATTTCTACGTGTGGGTATTCGTATGTAAAGTATACATGTACGACAGATACTGAAACATATCATAACATCAAAATAATAACAACAATCCTCTGACAACTAAATAGATCTGAAATCGCCTGAATCTCTCTGAAAGCTTCACAGGTGACCAGGTTCAATATTTCGGATACATCAATACTCGAATTTAACAGTAAGTTTGTCCCAGAAATACCTTTCTAATGGTAAAAATGGCTAAATTAGAACCCTTTTTACAGATTAATTGATTGTCAATCAAATATGAAATCTGAATACATGAAAATGTGTGAAATCTAACAACATAACTTGTTTAATTAGTCTGATTTTTTGGGGGAATACAATCTTCTAAATTTCACAAAGTCAATATAGTTGAACCTAAAAGGATTCATAACAAAGTACATGTGTATATTATCAGCACTTGTTTACATATTCAATGCTAGAACTAGTGTACGAACAATGTTGAGATCACATTGATGTTTCAAAGAGGATCGTGACTTTGTGTTTCTGGCATCTTGGTTTAATCTCTCAGACTTCAGGGAATGACTGACGCCGGCGATCTGTTGCTGGGTAGAGTGCATTGTCATAGTTTCTTAAAGAAAACCGGGGGAAAAAATACTAATGCTTCACTTTAGCAGTGCCACACAAAAGCCAAAAGAAAAATGTATGAAAGAAAGACTCTGAAAGGAAAACATTCTGTATTAAGGGAAAAGCCGGGCCGACTGTACCCGTAATATGTAGTAGTGTAAGAGGAGAGAAAGACAGCTATGGATTTTAATCCATTCGTCGATAAAGGTCACTACTCCAAAGGGTTTTATTTCTCTGCCACACATCAAAGTGTAAATCCGCTGATTGCCGCCGCTGAATAGGGAGACAACAAGGCCTGGTTTGTGGGTCGTTTCTATGGCGCAGTGTGTGAGGAGAGAGCCCATAATGTGCAGGTTTTCTATCAGGGGCCCCCAGATCAATGGGCAGCCTGACCTTTGCATTGTGTTCCCGGCTTTGCCCGTGATGTCATGCCATCTATCCGCTGCTCTTCTTAAAGGGCCACGAGAAAGGAAGGCACGGTCCCACACTGTCATCCCACCACGAGATTGAAAAGATGGCCGCGAGTCATTATCTGCGAATATAACCACCTGAAACCACAGAGACCACGCAGATTAAATGCGGCAGATTATCGAAAAGATGAGCCCGGGCCATGTTCGAAAGCACGACGTGGAAATATTCCACCCTAATGATATGACAAGCGTTGAGATATTAAGATGCAAAGTGTGCGTTTGAAAGCGCCTCGGCGCAAGTCGTTAATCAAATAAGGCCAATAGCCTTTTTAAGATGTTTGTCAGGGATTGATCTGCCTTTTGAGTTAATATACGCCGGAGCAGAACTTAAGAGGATAAAAGGGGTGAGCTTCTCATTGTTCCTCACTGAAAGCTCTTCTTTGTAGTAAAGAGGGCCGATGGCAGCTGGTAGGGTCCTCTCCGCTCATTGAACATCGAGAACTTTCTCAGAGTGGCCAAGTGCATTGGAATGGAAATCTAAAGAGGTAGGCGTGAACCATTTGTTTAGCCATGTTTGTGTTTGCTGTCAACATGCCTGTCTGTTTTGTGAGGCTGCCGCTTTTGGCTTCACAAAACCAATGTGTGTGTGTCCACCCTTTTCAGTCGCGGACATAATCGAGGGGGATCTGGGCAGCGGTGTTGTGTAGAGGAAAACCTCGGCCGAGCCGCCCGCGACAGATGTTGTAATTGCCAGCTGATGGATGGGCCGTGGAGGAGGTCATTACGGTCGGAGATCCGGGACGAAGCAGGTTATCAGACCATTCGTAAAAGGAGGGAAGGGCCTACGACATGGCTGGACAACCAGACCCCAGACGTCTCTAGAAGATGAACGATTCGTAATGGGTTCGGGATGCCGGTCACGGGACGGAGAAGGGTGCAGGATATGGTCAACCCTCAAATTAGACACACCCTCCCCCTATTGTGTGCAGAAAACACACTACTTATGCAGTCTTTTATGTAGACGACAATTATCACGCCCGAGACTGCGGTGACTGAAAGAGTCAGTTAGTTATCCATGAAAGTGTTTTAGACACTTAAGTCACAGTTAAAACTGTCTGAATGTCATTTTGTTAGATACCAAACCAAGTGGTATCTGCTTTGAGAACTTTACTTCTCAGAGCCATTTCTGCACTGACTTGTTGACTTGGTTTCGTGATTTTTAATGCATGCATGAAGTCAGTACTCCTCAGGTTCACACAGGCATCCTAGCAGAGGAACCACATGTGTTAATTCACTACATTAAATTATGAACACAATACGCTATGTTTACATCCGCAAAGTCAGGTTAATGTCAGGTTAATTTTTGCAAATTTAAGACCTAATAAACAATTTTTATGAAATATTTGCTTAAAAAAAGTATGCTTGTGCCATTTAAATCTTATTTGACAGCACTGGCAACTAACTATTATTTTATCACCACAAAAATGAAATACTATTTGTTTTTTTTTTGTTTTTTTACTGGGTTACATCTAGGATTTATGTATTTCCCACAATTTTTGTATTATTTGAGCTGTAAAGTTGTTCTGGTCATTTTAGAGCGGAAGGGATTATTGTAATGCCAAAAAAAGTTGCACAGAAGAAATTTGGTGTAGAAAAAAATAAATAAAAAAATAACTCTTCTGAGAATAATAAAGGATAAAATAATAATAATAATAATAATAATAATAATAATAAAAATAAGGTAAGTGTGAAGCTTCTCATTTTTGCTTTTAAATCCTAAAATAAATAAATAAATAAATAAAATAGGCAAAAACGTACTTGGGTGCACATTTTAGTGACACACAAAATAAGTACCATTATTTTACATATCACTGCCAATTCCAAAAGAAAGGGTTTCTATGGGCAGTAAAACTCCAACCTAGGCTCATTGGAAATACGTGCCTCTTCATACATTTCTGCAAAATTGAAAAAAGCGTACCAATGCATACCAATTGCTGCAGTTTCCAGTTAAAATAAACACTAGAGGCAGTAAAACTACCACAACTTTTATTCCTTTTCACACAAAAGTATGATTTACAGGTACATTTTTGATTAATAAAGGCCCCATTCACTTTGTTTCTCGATTTTAGATTTTTGATGCTGTTGTTGGTAATCAAAAAAAATAATAAATAAATAAAAATAATCTTAACTTAATTTAAGATTATCTTTTAAACCCAGAATATTCCTTGAACAAATATTTGTTGGGCCTGTGCATGTTTTTAAATGTGTTTAAATGCAAATCCAAATACTAGGTATAAATATAAATATAAATACATATTTAAGTACAAAAGAATGCAAGCTGATGCAAGAATGAATGAATGAATGGAAAATACAGTGTAACAATCCTCTCTCAATTGTTCCATAACAAGATGTGTTTGGAATTTTCGTGTATCCGAAATGAACATTGTTCCCAATTAACAAAAAGTGCAATAAACCCAAAGCGTCTGTTGTGCTCTTAACTCTACTCTTCATCTTAAAAGAGCGAGTGAGAGAGAGAGACGGGGAGGTCTATTCTCTGGGGGCACATTCAGGGTCATTTGAGTTTGTGTCACAGTTACACAGGGTGTCACTCCACACCAAAGTGAATTGTCAGTTTGTTTATACAAGCGGTGGGATTGCGTAAGATGTTTGCTCCCCCTGAACGCTCCCCAGAGGTCAATTAGGACAGATGAGCTTTTCTCCACACAAAGGAAACTGGTGGCCTTACAGCAGTTAGGGGAGGCACATAATTAACAGTTATAAAGTACTTTGGTTTGTTAATTGAATTAGTTAATCCTTTTTTCAGTGATCTTCAGCTGAAGGGGGGCATTATGGGAGCTCTCTTGTACTGTCACACACGTGGCGGCTCGTCTTCGCCGTAAAGCTCTCCAATGAAAACAGAGGTTTCTAGAATGCCATTCAGAGAAAAAGAAAGAACTGAGGGAAGAGAAAAGAGATGATAGCACAATTCTCACAAATCTAATTAAAAAGAAAATGCTATTGTGTGAACGTTGCTCTTTCAAGCTCAGCAGACATAATGGAGTTAAAATATTTTTTCTAACATCTCATAGGAAATATAACATTAGATACAACGCAAATGACAGCAGGAAGAGTATAGAGCAATACAATAGCTCAATAGAGATACTGTAGCTCAGATTAATTGGTGTTCTCAGATCTTAGAAATAAAAACAGACACAAATAAGACTTATTGTTCATATACACTATAGTGCTAGAAGGAATTATTCACAGCCTATTTTACTTACGTAATATGATTTCAATAAGAGAAAATAAAGAGCGGGATCATACAAACTAGATCATAAAACGTGGGTGTTCTGCCATATGTCAGGAGTCAACTGGTTGGAGAGGAGGACTTAAAAAGAGCATGGTGACGTCAGTTGAAGTTGTTTTAGAGCTTAAAGTTAATATATTTAATATATTTTGCTAAAAGAATTTTAAGACAAATATTTTTAAATGAGTTGCACTTAAGAATTGTTCACACTAAGGTTTTTTGTCAACTGTCAGTAGTGTAATATGAAACACAGTTCACATAGATTTTCACTTTTCGCAAAAAACAAAAAAACCTGACAGCGAGAGTTTATTTTTTTATTTTTTTCCTTTTATTTATTTATTTTTATTTTTTAAATCAAGTCTTTACATTATTTAGAGCATTAAAAATGTGTTGTTTTTTTTAAATGATACTTCATAAGTCATGTTATGACATTGGAACTCAATTTAATTAAAGAAAAAAAAGTAAAAACTTAAAAGACAAATTATTTTTTACATCAATACACTATTTATTTTCATTTTTTACAAACTTTGTATAAAGTTGATTCTAACAGAATTTTTTTTTTTTTTAATAATTTTTCTTTCTGCAAAATGTGTGAAAAATGGTCATTAATGTTTTATTTTCATTATATACAATGTATCTATAAACCAAATCTATTTTGTATATTAATATGTTTTTAGGGCAACATCTAGCCTAATGAAAAAAGAAGTAGTCATAATTGACAAGATTTTCATAATAATATATAATATTTCATAGAATATTGAAATATAACTGATTTCTTTATTCATTTGTTTTGTCTCCCAAAATGCGTAATAAACATGCTTTCGGTTCCGGTGAAATTACCATCCTGTTTCATAACAGAAAGTCATATTTTTATTTGAAACCCCTTAACATTTTCCTGTGATGTTGATTTAAATGGTAACTACAAAATATCACATTTCCATAAAACTCAATAAATTAATTTCATACATTTTTAAAGGAGAGGGAGTGGTCATGGTGAAACATCCAATCATTGGGTATCTCTAAAAAGCCTTAAATGGGGCTCTGTACAGGACATCCAGACTTAAAACTCGGACATGTAGAGTCTCAGAGAAATTCACTAAAATATAATGCCGCAGAGTATTAAGACGTTAATAAAATGCTGCTGATTTTAGCAATCAGATCATTTTAAAATGTTCCAGCCTGTCATTGGTTACTCTTTATGCATTAGATCCTTACAGTTAGAAGATCCATTATTTATTTTTCACATGCATAAAAGCTTAAAAACACTTGTGTAAAAGCAGAAAATACAGGAACTATACAAAAACCAAGTTTGCCAACTCTATCAGATTTTTCCTCTCATATCACAAAAGGAACTTTGAAGCTGTTGGGTCCTCATGTGATGCCGTGTCCTCGTCCTGGCCCCCCTCAGCCCCTGTCTAGTGCACACTATCCCATCACCTCGTCTTCAAAAGCATATCTCAGCGATCCCTTGACAAATTATTCAAATGTACCCGGCTAGCAGCACACTTATTTCACAGCTCCACTTGAAGCACAGGCTTGAACAAGTGCATGAAATCCTGTGTAATTTGGACAGTGGCCTGCTGGCCCCCACCGCACACCTTCTGAACCTCAGTCGTAATCAGTGTGCCACATGCTCGTACCTGGATCCCATTACACCATCTTTCCCTGCGTCCATAAAGACCTCCATCTTCCGTCTGTCTGTCAGGTGATTTCACGGATGCCTAGGGAGGTGAGGTGAAATCTATGAAAAAAATAAATAAAATAAATCATCTGGCCTCAAAATATGCGTAGTGAATAACATCTCAGGCCTCTATGGGTCACCCTTGGCCATTTTGCATGGTTGCATGGGGGGGGTTTAAACAAAATATCAACACCATTAGGGATGTCTTGCACCATCTTTATGGTTATGTAAATATTTGCTTGTGGTATTCTTAGCACCTTTATATTAGTTTTCAGCACATTAAGCGTGCATCACAAGCCCAATTCACCCCGTCTGAAAATTGAGTGGCAGGGGAATTTGACGTCTTCACACTTCCTGTGCTGCTACACCTCTGACAATGGCTATGATTATGAAGTGTAATTTCGGGTTAGTTCCTATCAGAGCTTGCGCTGATGCCGTTAGCCATGTTATTTCACTCGTCTGTGCATCATGATGTAGGCTATCCAGACTTGTTGAGTAACAGAATACTCTGAATGCATGATCAGGATACAGAAAAGCTGACGGTTACCTTAAACAATCAGATTACTATTACCTTCGTAATGTTGAGTCAAAGAAACAGGCAAATTCCCTAAAAGGTATTGCTATTTTTATAAACAGAATTCGCTGTTTGATATACATTTATTATAATATAGATCTCTACTGCATACTGCACCTTTTCTCAAAATCCACTCACATTGCACATTTTACTGATCATACCAGCAGTAATTGCACAGTCTTGGTACATTATTGCAGATAGTGGTAGTCTGACATTGCAACATTTAATATTGTTGGTGCCACAATCAATCAGTCAATAGTTAAATAAACATGTTCCTACCTGGAAAATGTGGCATAAACTTACGTGCACATTTTAGTGACAAAATACGTACCATTAAACACATATCACTGCAGTTTCCAAATGAAATGGCCAGTAAAACTCCAACCTAGGAAATACATGCCTCTTCACACATTTCTGCAAGATTGAAAAAAAAAAATGTACCCATACATACTAATTGCTGCAGTTTCCAGTTAAAATAAACACTAGAGGCAGTAAAACCCCCACAACTTTTCACACAAAAAATATGATTTACAGGTACATTTTTGATTAATAAAGGCTAATTTTCACACCATTAGTTGCAGAATGTTATGACTTCAAAACTTTTTTAACATCCTGCACGATTTGAAAACTGATACTTTTGAACGTTGTCGTCACATATACAGCTTCATATGTATGAGTTTTCTAGATCAGTTGGTTTACTACTCACGTGATACGGCATTGTACTTAGGTGGTGAAAAGCACCGGTTCAAATCCCGTGTAAAACGGTTTGACAAAACAGCTCAAATCAGTGTGAGGAAATTAAAACAGCATGGCTGTAGCAGCGAATACATTTTCAAATTACTTTTGCATTTGTTAACACTATCGGGTAGGTTTAGGTTTGAGTTTGGTGTAGGGGATATTATGATATAGCATTAATCTTTAGCGACACTCACTGGATATTTGAATTCTGAACGGCCACAAAATGTACCTCGAGCAGCATTATAAAAACACTGGAATACGTACCTGTACCTACCTAATACAAACGTGTCAGTGTTACATATTAAATGTGTGTTGTAGCGCCACTCTCTGGACAAATCACTTTGAAACTGCGGCGAAACGTGCTTTAAGGTACATAATTACGGAGTTGCAGAAATGTATGTAGAGGCACGTATTTCCAGTTAGCCTGGGTTGTAAACTCTGACACCTTTTATTCCTTTTCACACAAATTTACAGAGTTTTGATTAACAAAGCGTAATGTTCACACAAATCATGTGACTTCAAAACAATATTAATATTCTGGGAGAACTGAAAACTGATGCTTTTGAACATTAGCATTACACATATCCAGCTTCATATTTATGTGTTTTCATAGACAGTAGGTTTGTTCGGCAGCTCACAAAGTACAAAGATGTACTTCTTGAGGCGAGAATTCTGTGTAACTACGGTTCAACAGTTCAAATCTGTGTAAAAGGAAGCTGAAACGACACTGTTGCATCAACAAATGCGTTTTTATATCAGTTTTGCATTTGTTAACACAATCTGGTAGGTTTAGGGTTGGATTTGGTGTAGGGCATATTTCCAACATGATAGAGCATTAACTTTTAACAATAGTCCACAGATATTTAATGTAATAAAAAGACAGCAATATGTACCTACAGAGGTTGGACTGGCTAATTTAGTGTTGGAGGTTTGATGGCTAAATTTGACCAGCCTGGTGGCCAATCTGGTGGTCAATCAAACCAGTAAGAGCAGAGTGTGAAGGTTTAATTAGCAGAGTAATAGCACAGATTTGCTTAAAATATCACAATGCACACAACATTATGGGTCACAGCGATCAAAAGAGGACAAATTGTTAGTGTGTGTCTCATTGGCGCATCTGTGGCCAAGACAGCAAGTCTTTGTGATGTTTCAAGAGCCATGGTATCCAGGGTAATGTCAGCATACCACCAAGAAGGACGAACCACATCCAACAGGAGTAACTATGGATGCAATCTGGTCTGAAAGGGATGTTCGGGTGCTAACTCGGATTGTATCCAAAAAACTTAAAACCACAGCTTCCCAACTCACTGCAGAATTAAATGTGCACCTCAACTGTCCTGTTTCCTCCAAAACTGTTCGTTGGGAACTCCACAGCGTCAGTGTACATGGCCGGGCTGTTACAGCCAAACCTTTGGTCACTTGTGCAAATGCCAAACGTCAGTTTCAATGGTGCCGGAAGCGAAAATCTTAGGCTGTGGACAATGTGAAACATGTATTGTTCTCGGATGAGTCCACCTTCACTGTCTTTCCAACATCCGGGAGAGTTACAGTGTGGAGAAGCCCCAAAGAAGCATACCACCCAGACTGTTGCATGCCCAGAGTGAACCATGGGGGTGGATCAGTGATGGTTTGGGCTGCAATATTATGGCATTCCCTAGACCCAGTACTTGTGCTAGATGGGCGCGTCACTGCCAAGGACTACCGAACCATTCTGGAGGACCATGTGCACCCAATGGTTCAAACATTGTATCCTGAAGGCGGTGGCGTGTATCAGGATGATAATGCACCAATACACACAGCAAGACTGGTGACAGAGTGGTTTGATGAACATGAAAGTGAAGTTGAACATCTCCCATGGCAAGCACAGTCACCAGATCAAAATATTATTGAGCCACTTTGGGGTGTTTT
>JAUCMR010000059.1:8853575-8867100 GCA_032357425.1 Enteromius argenteus
ATGAGAATTATTAAATGGTTTTAAAATTTCCTTGCGATTACCATTTCTAAACTTTCTGCATGTAAGCATGAACCAGAGTTTTGTGTTTAACTTCACACTTCTCCATTGAGTTACTGAAGGCAACTTATTGTATAAATGAGGAAAAACACAAGCATTCATTTAAAATTTAACAATATTACCAGTGTCACAATACCAAATACAAAAGCACTCTTCAGTTTCAGCAAATCATACACATTATATTTATATGTTTAATAATTCAGTCCCAGTTGGAATCAACAAATTCAACTTTATTTGATACAAATCTACATAATACTGCTGTGTATCATTGTTTTAGTAGTAAATTCATTAATTTTTAGTAGTAAGTTTATTCATTTTTAATGATTTATTTAATTAAACTTTTCACAAAGTTTCACAGTCAACCTAAATAACTTATTTTGAACCCAGAAAAATAATCTGAATTACATAATGATACATTATATAACCTGCACAATTAAAAATATATTACTCACTTAAATATTAAATTAGTTAATTTAGCTTTCATTATTTGTTGCAGCGATGTTCTCACTAGGCTAGCAGCTCTGAATTATGAATAGCTTTTGTCTTGGCAAACTGCGGTTCCCCCGACACTGGTATAGACATATTGTAGTAGATTGATGCTGTGTGTTTGCTATACATTTATTTATCTATATTCTCAGCTCCCTGCTGCTTCATTTGCTGCTTTAATTACGGAGGATGCTCCGACAATGAAGAGCGAGCACTAATCCACAATCCCTGCTTTATCACGTTGTTTTAGTGGGGCTAAAAAGTTCATTTTTTCGTTTCATCTCCTATAGGGTTCTGCTTGTCAGGGGCAACAGACAGAGACCCACTGATTGTCATTAGGGTCCCCTCCCACCCGGCTAATTTAAAGAGACAGCGCTCGGGTCCAGAGGTGAGCGGTGGCGGGATTTTCTCGCAGGCACGACACAAGAGAAAACCGCCTGGAGTTTCTCCGACCCACCGCTAGCTTTTTGTTCCCGGGTTCGAAAGGCAGCGGCGAACAAAAACAGCTTCAGAAAAGTGCAATCCGATTAAATCAATCTCCTTGTCTTTTGATTAACGTTTATTTGCATGATAATAAACGCAAGACGATAAGACCACAGAGGCCTTCTTTTTTTTTTTTTTTTCAAGGAGATGGTGTGCTTCACATCCAGGATTTTCCTGGCTCTTTTTTTTTCCTTTTCGGTTTCCAGTGGCCTGTCTCTCTGTCCAGCTGTGTGGATTGTCTTAAATGTGTTGTCTCTTGCACGGTAACTCGCTAACAGGAACTTTAAGAGGCACCTCCTGCCGAAGCAGAAACCAAGATCAGCGCAGGAGGAGACGACAATATCACCACGGAAACAGACCGATGACAGCCTCAATGTCATGGGGAGATGGCGTGGAGCATTAAAGATCACGCCGTGCATCCAGCTCCGCCGTCTACCCAACATGCATCTGTGCGCAAGAGTCCATCTCAAGCACTCTTAATGAAATGAACCAAAACCTCCACTTCATACCGTAGTTCGTTATCACCGCGGTTGCATTGTAGTGTTGCGAGTTTGTGTAGCTATCAGAACAAAGCGCTTGTGGCACATCGAGGACGTGTGTGTGTGTGTGTTGTGTGCTGAGCGGCAAAGCGACAGGGGATTTCACCGCTTGGTATTTCTGCAAAGCTCCAGAGAGAAACATGCCTCAAGCTATCGTCATGTTACAGACAAATGAAGAAGGGGCAATGTGTGATCTCCGCAAATTTGCTCTCTCTCTCACTTTTTCTTTTTTCTTTCGCTCTCTTTCCTCCGCTCCCTCACCACAATGCTTGACTCTCAAGTGGCACAGAAATCAAACAATTAGCAGGAGGGAAATAAAGGTCCTGCTTTGCCCTCTGGCACTTGTAAACATGGCAACCATGTTTGAAAATGTTGCCTTTATTATACAGGTTTTGCCTTTCTCTCGCACTCTGTCGGTTTTCTTCCTTTTGACGCTTTTCTTGTTTTTCTTTCACACAGAACTTCTTACTTTGCTGTCTTTTTCTTGTAGTTGTAATTGATTTTATTTAAAAGCAAAAGAAAAAAAAAACACTGTTAGATGTGTTCTTAAAGGTATTGCTATGCTTAAGTTTCCATGTTTATATGTCCTGCTTTAACCATCCCGCTGTTTATAATTTAAAAATTTTAGTTTAGTGCTCTTTAGATTTGCTAACGTGTATATATGCATTTATTTATTTTTGTATTTTTGCATTGTCCCTATAAATCTTAAAGTAAAAACAGTATAACAAATACAGAAATCTCTCCAAAAACTGCGGCTGGGCTTTGGGACAGTGCATTCTGGCTATAAAGTGTTCATTGAAAGTGTACTGAAGTCTGTCTAAGTGAGTTTCTTAACTCTGGGACCCCCTCACAGCGAGGAGTTAGCGTGTACATAAAAGAGCAGGTCAGCTCTGAAACATTGCACTCGGGACTTTGAACGGGCCGCAGCTTAACGCTACACGCTGCAAAATGGACCGAGACAAATATATATACACACATGTACAAGAGCAGACAACATTTTATTTCAATTCAATTTAAGTGAAGAAGCTTTTATTTATCATTTGTTTGATAAACTCACATATGTGGCATTTTTAACATTTTAAACATCAAGATATTGTCAAACATATTTGTTTTTCTTTTAGTATTCTACCATTGTTGAAATTAAAATAAGATATGATTGTAAACACTAAAAATATATGTCTGTATTTTTTTTTTAAATGTATTATAAATTACTTACATTATATTATTTTAAAAATCCTTACAACCCTTAAAGGCAAATAGAGAATGAAAGAGTACAACTAAAATATTTATTACATTGTCATGATTTTAAAAGCTTTGGTTTAAATTAAAGAATGACAACAAAAAATCATATTATTACATCATAATATTAAAATATAAAAAGTTTCATAACAAAATAAAATAAACAAAACAAGTCTTACACTGACATTCACAATCACTATATTTTAGCAATTTTTTTCCATTTCTGATAAAAAAAAACCACACACACACACACACAAACAATACAAAGTTAAAATAGCATTTTGTATATGATTTTTACTATTTTGCTATTCTATTTAATTGTTCAGTAATTTTCTGATTTTTTGATACAAATGTAAAAACCAAACCATTATTTTTGCATGATTTCTTTATTTAAAATATGATATTGATATTCTATTTACTTAATTTTGTTGATATATATATATATATATTTTTTTATTTATTTATTTTTTTTTTCCTCTTAGAATTAAATCTTATAGATAGACTTTTTATATAAAGATAGACTGTTATGCTAACTACTATGAAAGTTTTCTCAACAAAGCAAAAGGAAGGACATTTCAGGATCACAGTATCTCTTAATGATCCATACTAAACACATATACTGCTGAATAAAATTAGATCTGCCATTAAAACACTGATATTATCTGATAAAAGACAGAGATTGGAGATTTCCCGCCATGGCCGTGTACAAGTAATCCAATTCTGAACAGAGATAAACTAGGCTTTATATCTCAATTTATGATATGATAGATTATCAGCCCAATGAATATAAGGGGATTTTCGAAGCAGGTATTAGAGCAGAAAGGTGTCCTCACCCAGAACAGACTCACTGAATCATTGATCAGGGACAGCAGCGCTTTCATTCCAGTGCGTATGTGTGCTTCCGTCTTTGCGTTAGGGAGGTTTTGAGGGATTGTCTACATTACATTCCGACCGGAGTAATAAACTGCACGCACCTCCGCTGCGTTCGGTTCATTTTGTAATAGCTTTGATCTTTCCAAGTGCCATCGCAGAAAATACAGTTGGTCATAAAATTAGCATTTTCTGATTGCAGTTGGAGCTGCGGGAAATGCCATAAAAATGCAGATCCATCCAGTTCAAGCAAAACTAAACCCTTTTTCATAAATTTCAAGGACGATTGCAGAGTTATTTCATAAATGTACGTAAAATGTTGAGCTAACACCTATAAAACCTACTAAACAAAACATTTCTTTGAAGAACAAAGCTGCAATGCTAAACAACATTTCGATTTTCTCAGCTTACGCAGAAGGTCTGCCGTAGTTTCGCAGAACCGATCCTCCTGCCTGACCTCTCCACAGTCCTTCCAGGCTTTGGCCCCGCTGTGAGCGGCCCCTAGTCAGAGCATAATGTGTGAGACTAAGGCGAAGAAAGACACACTGATAGATGCTCTGTGTTCTACTGCCCTCCAATGGCAGACGCTGTGCATTTAGCCCCGTCCCGCATGCTCTGCAGCAGGACAGTTAGTTAGTTTGGCCTGGGAGAGCTGCCCGTTGGACGGCCCCATTGCCCCTTGCAGCTGGTTAGGGAGCTGAACGCAGAGCTTGATGCCAAATTCTGGGGTTCCTAATGCACGTCAACTGCAGCTATTATGTCACCGTCCGTACTAGAAGCGGCGTGAATGAAAGCGTGAAGCGAATGTTCGACGGACGCAAAAACCTGTGTGGTGGTGGTAACTGTCATAAACCCCCTCTATTCGTTTAGTTACACATGCAGATACACACACACGCTGAAACTAACGCAGACAGTATGCAGAGGCCCAGATGGCTGGTTCACAATGGCGGGGCAGGGCAGCCTTTGATAGGTTTGAGTGATTGATTTCAGGCTTGACTGGCTCTGATAGAGTCACCTCAGGAGGTGCCTGGCAAACACAGCTTCTCTCCACAACTTTCCATTGAGGGCCCGGGGCCGGCAATCACACTGGATGCCCAGCTGACTCAGAGCCGGCCCTCTTTAAACTCAAAATGTGTCCAACCCCGCAACCGCTGGTCACAAACCTCTACTTCCTGCGCTGCATACTGCGGGGTTAGCACAAAAGATGCCATTCACTGTAAAACTAATTATTTATTGTTTTTTCTATTTGATTAATTAAAATAAATAAACAAACACACAAAATTATTACCATGATAACACTGTTTTTGGACATTGTACCATGGTATTTCTGCATTGACCATGGTTTGTTTGCATTGACAATAGCACCAGTCATATCATGGTATATATAATAAATAAAATGCAAAAAGTGTCTAAATATGGTAAATATTCAGCGCCATAATATGTATATAATACGTTCTGTACTTCATTTACATTAGGATAGGCCTATTCTTGTAAATACAATATTATACAAATGTGGTAAACGTTCAGAACCACAGTTTTTTGTTTTGTGTTTTTTTTATAGTAAAGTGGTAGCTAAAATAAGTATTGTAGTACCACAGTATTCCCATTTTATTCCCTTATTTTTTGCTTGTTTATGTGTGTGTGTTTGTTTGTGATATGATATCAGTGCCATGTTATGTACAAGGGTATATATCATGTTTATACTATTTTATACAAATACTGTAATCATTCAGTACCACGGTATTTTTAATTACTTTGGAGTAAGCACTTAATGTAGATACAATGAGAAATATTAAAAGTACTATTACTGATTTTTTTCTGACATGGTATTACTAAATCACTTCGTTTTTGTTGTTTGTTTTTATTACTTTGGAGTAGTATAGATACTACTGATTTATTGTGCATGTATTTTTGCATATATGTATTTATTTTTTAATGGTACCAGTACCATGTGTGTGCCATGGTATTTAAACATGGTTAACATTTAGTATTTTTTATTTACCCTGGGGAAGGTTTACCACGTAGATAAAATACACAGCATATTACAGTACCACAGTATATATAAAATTATCATTGCATCGGATTAGGTCTGCCATGGCATACCATGGTATAAGTACCATAATACGCTTTGAAGAACCTTGGAGTATCTCATAAACACCACTGTATATACTTGAAGTGCTAATTCAGTCCCATGACATTACCGACCAGACGCAGCTTTGCAAACAGTGCTGACTGCAGGTCCACGGTGTTTTAATTAAGGACGAGTAAATGAGTGAAAACATTGATTCCTTGTCTCCTCAGGTTGCTGCACCTCCGAGGTGGTAATTGAAATGACACGGAGGCGGTTGGCGTCTGCTCTAACACAGGGTATGGGCCGCCCGCATCCAGTCGTGGCTAACCGCGGTGAGGGCGAAACGTGCAGCGGACGCAATTCCCCCTGCAGCTATCTCTCCCACGCTTTCATATCGCTCTCTTTCTGCCTCTGTGACACTCTGACAAGACTGTACAATCAATTAAGCGGCACGAAGCGGTTCTCTGATCCCCGTTCAAGGCGCCGCTCGCGAGTCTCCTTCCGCCACTAACAGGGGTTAAACTCAGCCTTCACCCAGTAGCCCGTCAGCTCAGATCACAAAGGAAGATGCATTGCAGCTCTAATTACATGCGTACGGGTCTTGAAAATCCAATTATGTTTGCACTCCTAATCACATAGCCTAATTGTACAAAGTAAATAAATCAAGGCCGTCCCTTGCCACTGCAATGGGATCACTGTACTAATAGCGCCATATTAATCACCTTGATCACATCAATGGCAGGCAGGTAGAGTTGAGCTCCGTCCCTCATTTGAATAATTAACATCTTAAAACTGTTTCCCTCGCCCTCCGTTTCCCTCTACATAATGCTGCTTTTAATTGCCCGTTTATTTATGCGTCGAAGTTGAAGCCATGCATAATTTATCAGATAGTTTTACACGCGTTTATGAAATTGTCTCGCCGAATTACAAATGTTACGTTTATTTAGGATTAAATTTTAATGGCCCCTGCAATAGCCGAGTTTGTTGCCGAAATTGATTCGGATAATTGTGTCCTCCAGCTACCGCGCGGCGTCGGATGCGCAATTTTCCTCGAACTCTGCCGTAGATGCCGTACCCAAAGCAATTAACCTCTTCCTAAGAAACTCTCTAATAATGTGCATTTGCAGTCATTGTGTTTATACAAGAATATCATGAGGCTTGTTAGTCCAGCGGTCCTCAATTAGTCGGACACAGCCAAAAAATAAATAAAAAAATTGGTTGTTTGTTTTGATAGGGTCAGCATGGAAACACAATGCTAATTAAAGCTAATGTGTGTAAATTCAGGAATAAACGGCTACATCTGATGGGACTGAGCTCCTGGTTTGGGTTAGTTGTACTCTGAAGTGGTGTTTTCTATGTGAGGTATTATGAGGAATTGTAAATGTGTTTGGGATGGAAACATGCATGTCGAGGTGAAGGAAGGGGCAGAGCCGCTCCGCCCGCCTGGGGAGTTTGGCATGTGCCCTGCGAGTACACCCCGTTGATTGAGGGTCAAAGTAAATAACTGGGGTTGAAGGTACCGCCCCCTCCCAGGTCTCTCTCATGGGGCTCATTTCAATACCCCGCCCCTTCCCTTGGCTCCACCCACTGACACACAGCCTCTCTGCTCGACCATGACTCCTGCTTCAATGGCTGCTCTATTCCTTCAGACACGCAGAAAATATTATTTTTCCAGACGGTATTTATCATGTTTGGGGTCTCTGCAAATTCAGTGGCATGTAATACTCTGATCTAAGCCACGGTGATATGAAATGGAAGTGATATCCCATAAAAATAAATCCCAAAATGGAGGCGATGATGGACATAGCAGCTATATTTCCCACATATGTTGGGAGGGTGGCAAAAATTTTACGGATAATAAAAAAAACAACGGGTAACGATGGTCCTCACTGAGCAGAGCAAAAGAGGAACACATGATTTGCGTTAAAGGCCAGCAGCTCAGAAAATTATTATAATGAAAACTATTATAAAGATAAAGATTAAAACTAGTTGTTTTAAGGTTTCAAAAAAGTTTTTGGAGAATAAAATGTCAAAATTGATGAAATAATCTTACACTGTCATTGTGTAAAATAAACATGCTTATTCTGATTTGTACATATTAAAATTTATAAAAGCATATTACATTTTACTGTGCTTTAAATTAGCAGATAAATATTACAGACAACTGGGCAAAACCTAGGATAAATTACAGCTAATTATTTGGGGTGAAAGTAACTTATCAATTAATTTAGCTGTAAATATGTTTGTTACAGAGAATGACATTTTTGTGGGTAAATTTATTAAATCGAGAAAATGTATGATATTTATTTTTAGCTGAGAAAAACAAAAACAAAATTGCAATTCAAACAGATTTTTTTTTTCTTTTTTGTAAAAACAAATTTAAAAGCAGTATTACACTTTTTGACCCTTAAATAAAAAGTAAAATGTATTTTTCTTTTTTTATTTAAAAAAAATATTTTCATGCAATAACTAAAATATTTAAAATTACAGGTTTGCAAAATAAAATAAACCATGCAGAAACTGTGTATAATTTTTACAAATTAGGAAATTACTGAAAATAATTAAAATAAATTTAACTAATATAATTACTAATTTTTAATTATTATTATTTTTTTTAATTTTATAAATTGCAGGACAATCCCACATCTCTATCCTGTTTCTTCCCATCAACCCTGTTCCTATAATTCATACAGCAAATATCAATTAAACTCCAGCGACGGGTTGGGCTCAGGGTGAATAGCTGTTGTCGAAATGTGCATCGTGTGTTTCTCCTCTCCGTGCACACATACATATACACACACGGACACACTAATGGCTACCCAGCGAGCGGTAGGGATAGCGTTCCTCTTCCTCTGCAACCCCCTTGGCCTCCTGCTGGAGGAATTCCCAGCCCTCTCTGCAGGTAGCCAGCCAGAGTCGAGCCGGAGAACATGTGTTTTCCTCCCCTGGATGGGTCAACGTGGGGTTGTTCATTCAGTGCTGGTGATATAGTGGCCGAGACCCGGCGCTGATCACTTATCTGAAGTCTGGCCCGGACTGGGTCGAGCTCGCTCCAGTTAGGCCTCTCCACGCATGATGGATTCCACTCAAGTATGAGAGCAGATCCAGCCAACAGACTCCTGATGGGCCAGATGCCTCCTCCCTTTGACTGTGCAACTCAATCAGTGACATATGCCAACTCCAGCTTCTGAACTCCAATACAGTGTTGTTCCACCTTTTTTCTTTTCTTCATCGTCTTCTTTTTCCAAAGGGTTTGAACTTTAACCACAAAGTTATGAATTCTGGCTTTGAAGCAACAGGAGGATGTGAAGAACGTCTGAAGAGGACAAGCAGACACATGATATTCTTGTTTTTATGTTTTCACCAAGAACAAGGAAAATTGCCTCTTTCCAAACGGCGTTTGGAGGTTTTTTAAGAGAGAAACATTTTGACTATGAAATGTAAAGATTAGCATGACTGAAACAACACTTGAAATGATCTGGCCGCTATAGCTTCAGTTGTGGGTTTTGACTGAAATCGATTCGAATTTAAATATTTATTCAGTATTCCTGAAGAAAAGTAATAACAACCTTAAAGGATCACTGGAAACTGGATCATTTTGGTGACATGGAATCAGATTTCTTCCAATAGCAAATTATACTTTAATAAGATATATACATATGTAAGATTTATTATTTATTTATTATTAATATTAATTAGCAATAAAATAAGAATAATGTTAGTAATGCTAAGTTAAAATCAGCATATTGAAATAATTTATGAAGGCTCAAATGATGCTAAAGACTGGAACAATGATATTGAAACTTCAGGTTTGTATCACATGAATGAATTATTTAAAAAAAGAACAACTGTAAATATATTTAAAAATATTATAGATTTTACTGCATTTTGATCAAATAAATGCAGCCCGCATACAATGCAGAGCATAAGATATATACATATATGTAACAAAAATAAAAATAAAAAATAGTTAGCAAGATAGCTGATCATTTTAAATGGGGTGGTATTATAGGTTCTATAATATGCAGAAAAAAATAATATGTGCTTTATAAGCAGTAATAAACAGGCATTATACCAATAACACGCATGCTATAGTTTACACTGAGAATTGGTCCTTAAAATAAATGACCAAAAAAATCTCGAAAACCCTAAACTTTTGAACAGTACCGTATTCACAGAACTATTTGCAATAAATGAAATTACATATTAGCAAAGTTGTTTGTGTTACATATTTCCTTTGATAATGGCACCACTAACTCATCAAAAGATAGAGATAAGCAGGCATATATCCAGATGCATGGTGCAGACAAGCACATTCGGCATTTTAAAGAGACGACTCAGGTGTCTGGATCACGATGGAAGACCATTGTAATTTGTTCTTATATCAGAAGAGCTT
Source organism: Enteromius argenteus (assembly GCA_032357425.1). Lineage (NCBI taxonomy): Eukaryota > Metazoa > Chordata > Actinopteri > Cypriniformes > Cyprinidae > Enteromius > Enteromius argenteus. The sequence continues at coordinate 8,863,717 of JAUCMR010000059.1, forward strand.
AATCCTATGATCAGATACAAGAAACCGTTCTTGCACTTTAATAAGAAATCTGCATGTAAAGACGTATGCAAGATTACCAGCCTGAGACAACGTTTCACGCCGATCAGATAAAGCACAACATGGATCACCACCGCGACCATCTCGCGTCTGTGACGGTACAAAGCAACCCCGCGTCGCACGGCACAGGCGACCAGAGCGGCTTTACACGGCCGCTGCCGGTGGCATCGTGTCCAAAGAGGTGATGGATCCCAAGGGGACGTCTCAGAACCCCTGCGGAGAAGTGGGACAGCTAATGCTCTCACACAATGGACCTCTCTACACAATGGAGCCGAGTGACATTTCTGTACCTGCAGCACCCCAAAATGTGGCAAACACAGTCTCGCACACACATGGAGACTCTCTTGCGTCGGTGCCTATTTAGTGTTTATCAGGCGCGGCAGCGGGCTGAGTAAGATTCCCAGCGGGTGGGCATCCTCCCGGGCCGCTGCAGTGCAGGGCACCCGCCGTCGCTGAAAAGCCAAGACAAGAGATTAAGGGGGACGAGTTGCATCTCACCCCATAAAGAGACACTCTACAGTTTTTCCTTCATTACCACTAAAGGAATAAAAAGGGAAAAGGGGAAGACAAAGTACTAATGGACTTGCGAAAGCCACCCCCGCTCTCGGATGCACTCAGGCCGATTGTGGTGCGCCACTGATATGGTGCGACGTCCTGGTTTGGCGAGGCATTTGCTCGTATTCTGGTGCTGTCTGTGAAATGTGAGATAATAGGAAAAGAGGTGTATAAAGGCTAGAACCCTGCCCGCAAGGATTTAGGAAGGCAGCGGCGTATCCAGGGCTACTCAACGAGTGCCGCCCCACACTGTGAAAAGCGTATTTATCAACTTAATAGCAGGTGTCTGATTGAACAAGAGCACTGAGGCGAGTTTGATTAGAGAATGGTGTAATCCCCCACTCTTCTCATCCTCTTCCTTCCTTCTCTTTTCCTCCCCCAAACGCCACTTACTGGTGAGGTCTTGAATTTTGAAAGATAAGGCCTCAACGTGATGGGGTAATGGCTGGTAAAGCTACCCTGAAACGGTAGCTCCCTATAAGCTGGGATACACTACATGACTTGAGCAGATTTTAGGCATCTTATGCTTGTGGACTTTGGAAACGGTTACAGAGAAGCGCTAGGCAACATACTAACAGACATACGTTTTTTAAAATTATCTCAGAATGACATTTTGGTATATTCTGACTGGATGGATTCATGTATACATTTATTATTTTTTTAACTTGTGTATTTTGGAGAGAAAAAAAAAATCAAGTGGGGAAAAATGCAAGCAAATTAAAAACATAGAAATAAAGTTATATATATTATTTTATTTTTTTTAACCCAAAATTTCATATCATGAAAAACAGATTTTTTTTTTTTAACACAATATTCTCCATTCACTATTAAGCATATTTCCCCCCAATCTTAACCAATGATAAATTACTGAATAACAGTAAAAATTATTAGCAACATTAGCATTTTTCCCCCTAAAATACATACTCACCAACGTATTTGTAATATTTCAAAGCCTAACTAAAAATGCAGTTTGGTCTGGTTTTGTCTCCATTTTAAAAACCTAATATTTTAAATCAAGTTTAATTAAACAGAAGCACATTTCAAAACCTTTCCAAAACATTTTCTTTCGGTTTTGTAAAAATTAAGATGTATTTTCTTAATGCAGCAGTTTGGTGTCCTTTATTTTTATTAACTTAAATACATGACATGCATGTAAGGTTTTTGGTTACCTATCACAAATGATATTTCAATTGTTGTAATGCACAGGTAACTGTAACGCAACACTGTGAAATGTTTTGAGCTTGCTGAGATGTTCCTCCCCGACACTACTGGGTAATATCTGACCATGTGCTTTCCATCAAAGAAACACGGCTCTAGACGTCGAGCCCAGTGCCGAGCACATAAAGAATGGATCAACGGAGAAAGCAGCAGAAGAAAGAAATCACGGACTGATAAATAAGTCAGGTGACTCTATCCTCACAACCGTGTAAATGAGAGCCAATTAAAGCGGCAGCTCTGGCCCCGGCGCTCCCTACGGCCGAACACATACTGAGAGACCGGCCCGCTGGCAACCGCCGAAACACAAAGACGAGAGAGAGAGACCCTTGCCGAGTTTTTCGCAGCAGTGCTCCATCCAGTTTCAGACAACTGCCAAGGGGAAGCGGCGCGAGGGGCCGAAACTCCTCTGGGCCGCCTGTGAAACTCTGACCTTTGTCTTTTGCTTAGCATTACCTCGACCGCTAAGTTTAGAAGAATATGATTTTAAGCTATTTTTCCTCATATTGTTAAAGGCTCGTTCTAATGAATTGTAGGGCACTTCATCAATAGCCTTTGCAAAACATGTTATTTGTGTTCTGACCTTCAATTACCCAGACCCAACCTTGTGAGAAAGCCCTTCGTTAAACTACAGGCGCAGCGCAGAGTTTGGATTAGGCCGACAGGTTCGAGCTTTGACGCAGCTGGGGTGCAGAGGCACTGACTAATTTAGCCAATTAGACAAGGGCATGATTAAGGTGGCCAGATTGAGAAAGAGCCACCGTTGGACTTTAGCCAGGACTCTGGGGTTAGAACCCCTGCTACAGAGCTTAAAGAACTCAGAGATCCTCTAATGACCAGCAGGCACAGGAGCAGTAATGACCCCTGAGAGAGAAAGACACCGAGAGATCATCACAGTACATGTGCCCATTGTTCTTTACATGTCTGATCGTGGGTCATTCAGCACACTGCTCTAGAGAAACGATGTACATGGGAAAGAACACACATTCATAAAATCTATGACAAGGTTTTTGTTTTTAAGTTTCTGTAATATTCATATTTTTGGTGTCATTTTAATTATATATATATATATATAATTTATACATTATTATAGTTTTTGTTACCATTTTGGATTAAATTATTTCATATTGTTTATTTTAATTTTATTTCCGTTTTATTGTCTGTATTAAGTTAATTTTTAGCTTTAGTTTAAGTTATATGAGTACTTTAAATATATTGTATTTATTTATTTTATATATTTTAATTGGTTTCATTTGAATTAGTTTTATATTATTTTAAATACATATATTTTTTCATTTTAATTAAGAGACAATATATAGAAATGAACGGTCTTCAATGTCAAAATGAAGAAAAAAAGTCTCATTAAAGAATCAAATGCTTAAGACAGAAAAAATGAAAGAAATAAAAATGTAAGCAGTTTTACATAATTGTTGCTTTATTTCAAACTAATTTAACAGAACTGATTCATTGCTCAACAATACAATAAATAAATAAAACTTTATTTGCAAATGTGACAGACATGCAAATAAATAAATAAATAAATAAGCATGTAAGTCA
>JAUCMR010000059.1:8869746-8882028 GCA_032357425.1 Enteromius argenteus
TTTACATTTTAGCCTAAAACCATCAAGTTATACGAAGTTCTCACCCATGATGATGGCAAAAGTTTACTCACACCAAAACTGGCCTATCTCTGAAATCTAAACCCTGTGTGTGTGTGTGTGTGTGTGACAAGCCTATTCAGCTGGCCTAAGAGCCGTTTTACAGGCTGACGCCAGCACCGCAGAATGATCCCAGCAGTTGTCCTCTCGCAGAATGTTATTACAGAAGGAGGCAAGGTCAGATTGCAAGGATGATACATGGGAGGTGCTTTTGAAATAAGTAAGTTCTTTTTTTTTGCATGAGCGTTGTGTATTGACCTTGGCATTTCTGACAATAACATCCATCATGCACATGAACCCCTTCCAAACACACAACGCCAGTCCACGCTGAGGCCAAATGAATCGGATTAAGGAATAACACTGGTGGATGGATGCCTGACATCCAGCGATAGCAGAATAAACTGTCAGTTTCTCAGCCTCTCGGGTTTCACATCAGGCCACTTTATGAGAATAACAATTTGCATTATATTGGTGGCTTATATGTATTTATACAGCAAAACCATTTAAGTAAATCAGCCTGTTTACAAAATGCAACTTTTAGATTCATTTTTGTGAAATGTCATATATCTTTCATATATCACACACACATACTCTCGCTCTCAAGTTCATATTTTATATATATATATATATATATATATACAAAGTTCATATTTAAGCTGTGTGTGTGTGTGTGTATTTGGATTTATACAGACCTAATGAAACTTTTAGATTAATTTTTATTAAAGAGTTCATGAAATATACTATATCATATTTTGTAAACAGGTTAATGCAACTATTCTTTAAAGAAGAAAAAAAAAACTAAATTTTGTGAAAGATCGTGTATCTCAAAAATGTTACTTTTATGACTTTGAATAAGGATTCATGTACGATATGATAAACGCTCCCTATAAACAAGAGGAATAATAAATTACCAGTACATCACTGTGTTTATTTTTTTAATAAATAAAAATATAATATAAAACGCAAATAAAAACATTAAAAAAAAATCATTTATTGTAATATATAATAAATGTATTTTAATAAATGTTAAAAAGAATAAACAAAGTAGTATATAAAATTACACTGGTAGTTCAGATATATGGTAATATTGTCACTAGTTAAATATTATTACTAAAAATATATATAATTAAAGTATTCACCTATTATAAAAACAAGTTCTACATATTCACATTTGTATTCATTTGGAGCGCAGTATCATTTTTGCCTCACGCTGAGTGTGTAAATATGTAAATGGACTCTGGTGATGTTAGAGGGTGTTGACAGCACATTGCAGTGTGTGTACAGTATGTCAGTGTAAACAGCACAGCGATTGCTCGCTGCCGCGTATGTGTGTGTGTGTTAGTCTCAGGAGAGCCAGGCTGGGACCGACCTCTGTCTGTCTTGCTGTGCTGCTTGGAAAAGTGGTGAAACTCGGAGAATAGTGAAGCGTTGTGCTGGCAAACAGCTCTGTGTGTCTCTGTCTCTTCTGTCTGTGTGCTGGACTGAAGAGCACATGTTTGGCACAGACGACGCACGATTAAGCTATATTATTATCTTTTGATCCACTGCTACAGTCCTGTCAGACTGAGGAAGTTCAGTTTACAACTCTAGCAAGCTGTACTGTGAGATATTTATACAATCATTTTATTATCATCTAAAAAATATCATGTATAATTTTATTTGTACATTATTTAAATTAGCAAGAGTATCGCAAATTTTATTATCAGTAGTAGTTATTATTATATTATTAATATATATTATTGTAGTTATTATTATTTGTAGTTTAAAATTATGTGTAATTGTATTTTTATATATTTTATATTTTATTATTAATAATAAAAATAAGCATTTAAGAACAAATTAAAGTGGTATTTTTAAACTACTTTAATGTGCAAACTTTGGTCTCTAATGGTTATTCAGCGTAATATGTGACCCTGGATTGCAAAGCCAGTCATAGGGTTAATTTTTGAAATTGTATTTATTTGTACATCATCTGAAAGCTAAATAACTAAGCTATGTTAGGACAGCACAATATTTGGCCGAAATACAACTGTTTAAAAAATCTGAGGGTGCAAAAAATAATTAAATACATTGAAATACTGAAGAAATTCAGTTTTGATATATTTAGGCTAGGAAATGTACAAAATATCTTCATGAAACATGATCTTTACTTAATATTCTAATGATTTTTGGCACAGAAGAAAAAATGATCGTTTTGACCCATACAATGTACTGTTGGCTATTGCTAAAATATAACACAGCCACTTTTGACTGCTTTTGTGGTCCAGGATCACATATGAGTATGATACAGTAATGAGGATAACAAAATCTAGAATCTATAAAACCAAAAACTGCTATTATTATGACTGCTACTACTAATAATAACAACAACAATACAATAATTATGTTTTTCTAGTGAATTAATTTTAGCAGCCGATTTTAAAGATTAAATAAATGTTACGTTTATTTGAAAGAATTTGTATGATGTTATCATAACAACACAGATATTATGACCATGACAAAAGAAGTATTATTAACAGTAGTAGTGGTGTAAGTACCTGTCTATCAAGTATAAAATACTTCTGTCAAATAAAATACGCGTTCATTTTAAAAAAGGGTCTAACAGCAACTAATAAAAAATTAAATTATTTAAATAATTAAAATATTTTATATGTGCTCATTTAAGCATGTGCAAAAAGTTTACTCAATATAAACCTTTAGCATAAACACGATTTTTAATTTTTACGGTGTAACTGCATGCCTGCACTGCAGGCTATCACTTATGTGGAGAGACATTTTTTCTTCTTCTCAATATTATAAATTTACACACATACTAATATATTTTCCTTCATAAACATAAAGTGTAATAGCTCCATATTACATCCTGCCCTCCACACACCAGTTACGTGTTGAGCGCATCAGATCCTCTGAGTTTGAAGAGGCCTGCACGTTCACACACGTTCAAGAGACGCTCATTTTGTGAAGCACTAACCGAGGATCTTCACACTCCAACACCGACTCTAGCTAAAATGGAGAGTGGATACTCATTTTATCTTGGAGTAAGTGGGTGAGAGCCGAACTGATGAAACGTGGTTAGACAGTGCCCCCTAGCTGCGGCGAACAGAAGCCCAGCCGTCTGGGAGCCAGGCCTTGACCCGCCACTGCAGAATTTTAATAGAAACCAAGCATGAAAGGGAGAATTCTTTAAAGGCTTCATCAAGTGTGACCAACCAGCATCAGCAGTAACCCATGTTATACAGGCCACAGTTATGACCCCCTCAAAGGGCTGCCCTGGAGGAGGCGGGCGACAGGGAGGGCCACACGCCCTCAGAAGTTTCCCTCCTCTCCCTTAAAGAACGGCTGGGCCGGCCCAGCAGGAGGCGCACGGGCCTGCTTTGAAAAATAACACCTTTGTGATCCCCTGTGTTTGGGATGGAGCGTGGTTTGCAGATGGCATAGAAAGAGCCACCACGGCAATCTCCGGCTGAACAGAAACATGGGAGGGAGACAGAAAGAGTGGCCTTTGAACTAACGCCAAAATATCATCCTCTATCACTGAAACAAGTTGTCCTGGGAGCGGGGAATGACTGCTGTGAAGCTCCTGCATGTGACGAGAGCCACTTGCATTTTAGGGGTGATTTTCACTTCAAAATAACAACACTAATAGATGGTGTTAATAATGTTTTGCTTAAATGTCTGAATATTCTCTGCCTACATAAAATTACCAAAGGTTTGTTATGATTTAGTGCTTGAAGACGCATGGCAAGAACATTTTAAATGTTTATTTATAAAAAGTATTTGCCACAAATGTGCATATTATTATTATTATTATCAATAGTAGTAGTAATAGTTTTTAGTAGTAGTAGTAGCTTCAAAGCAATGGGAATATACATACATACATACATATTTATTTATATATTAGGGTTAAGGTTTTTTCCTCTGTTAAGCTTGATTCAACAAAACTGTATTTATTTTTATATGTTTATTATATTTATTTATTTTTTATAATAATAAGTTATTAAATTCTCATCAACGGCACCGTTTTAATTTTTTTTAAAGATTGAGGCATTCAGTTATTTATTTTATAATAATTTAATTGATTTTAGGCATAAAAACGGGGGGGGGGGGGTAGCTTTCTGTAGAAATAATTACTCAGTTTGAGTTTATAGGACTTTAAAATAAATAAATAAATAAATAAGGTATACATACATGATTTATTTGTTCATCTGATTGTTTATTTTAACAATATTTATTTTTATTTTTTTAAAAGACTAGTTTTATACCCTAAAATCTTATGATTGGTGACGTGAAAATATTTATATAGTTTATTATACATTATAATAAACTGTCAGCTTATAAATTATAAAACTTTATTATTATTTAAATTATAGCACATTCACATCAATTATAAGCTGCTAAGTAATTATAATTAAATGACCAATATCCCTTAAAATCCTGCTTTTTTTAATGATAACTTTTCTTCTTCATTTTGGTAATGAATGGCGAGCAAATTTTCTATAAAATAAGCATAATATGGTGTAAATTTTGTTTGTATATTATACTGCATATTTTATCAAGCCACCCCGCTGTCTAGATATCAGCGTATGCCAATTAAAATTTCAAGAAAAAAAAGGGAGAGAGATATTTAATAAGTATGTTACCGTGGTGCCGTTTTTTTTTCACGCTTCCCGTTGTTGTTGTTTATTGCACAGGCAGGATGGAGATGTGAAATTTCAAAACAGCTGAAAGCGTGGTTTGTAAAAAAAAACAAAAAAAACCTAAAGACCAGATCATGATATGACGGGCTTGTGGAGTTTGTGCAGAAGTGAATAAATCACTACAGGGCCAGTCCTGGTGACAGGGCTTCCCCTTCCAGCCGTCTGAGAGGGATGGGGAGAAGCAGTGCGCTGAACTTCTCACCCCGTTTTCCGAAATCATTTTTAGCTGCGGCTGACAGTCGATAACCGCTTTCTGACAGTGCGCTCCTGACGGCCAGCGTTCCCGTGCCGCAGCGGGTCCCCTGCAGTCACTGAACCCTCTGCAAAGGTGATCCGCTTTTGGCTTGTTTTCCTTTCCATTGGCTTTGGCAGGCGCAGAGGAGAGCATGTATTTTGATACTTTTCTCACTTCATTTGTAACTGTCTTTGTGAATGGATTCACAGTTTCACTACTTCAGAGCAGTAACATCCAAACTGATCATATTCCTGAAATTGCATTCCAGGACAATAACATAAACTACTAATATAAACTACATTTTTACATTTACTGAAGAAAATGTGAGTGGTGCTTTCCTGTGGCTTTATACCGAGGTGTCAGTTTGCAAATTATACACCTATTTCATAATTTGTTCAATGACTATTTATTGAACAAAACTTTTTCTGTTAGTGATTTTGACAACACAGTAGGTTTGTTTTGTTTAGCGCAAATGGCTACACATCTATACATACAATTCACAGCAGTTTCCAGCTGAAATAAACACTAGTGGCAGTAAAGCACCAACAACAATTCAACAAATTATGCATTCAGAAAAATTATGGTTGCAGTGGCAGTCCCCCTCATTGCAAATCACATTCTGGAGGGGGACAGGTAAAACATTTTTTGTTTCCTTTGGGGTTTTGCACCTGAGCCTACAAAATGGTCTCTCAGTTTGGTTCACTAGGCTACACAATCATGGGGAAGACTGCTGATCTGACAGTTGTCCAGAAGACAATCATTGACACCCTTCATAAGGAGGGTAAGCCACAAACATTCACTGCCAAAGAAGCTGGCTGTTCACAGAGTGCTGTATCCAAGCACGTTAGCAGAAAGTTGAGTGGAAGGAAAAAGCGTGAAAGAAAAGGATGCACAACCAACCGAGAGATCCACAGCCTTATGAGGACTGTCAAGCAAAATTGATTCAACAATTTGGGTGAACTTCACAAGGAATGGCTTGAGGCTATGGTCAAGGCATCAAGAGCCACCACACACAGACGCGTCAAGTAATTTGGCCACAGTTGTCGTATTCCTCTTGTTAAGCCACTCCTGAACCACAGAATGAACCACACCACCTCAGCAGTGCCACAAACTGATCACCTCCATGCCATGCTGAATTGAGCATGCTGAACAGCCATTGATGTACTGGCACACAAATACAAGCCGCTTTCTTGCACTTGCTGAAGTTGTGCTTGCGTATCTTTCCGCGCCCTGCACAGGTGACAGTGAACAGTTGTTTAGCGCAGCTTATCACATGATGGATGAGAAACGAAACAGACTAACTCGTGACAAAAATCCGCTACTGTTAATTTCAGATGGTTACAGTTATTATTTTCAATAGCCAAAAGACTGTCCTGTTAAACGCCAAATAAACATCTTGTTTATGTATACCGTCAGTCTTTCCTGTTTCTTGCTTAAAGAAAAAAAAAAAAGAAAAAAAAAATCTGCCAGTTTGCTTGTACAAAAACAGTATCGAAATCGGCCATGAAAATTCATGATCGTGCATCACTAATAGTTACCATATAGTGCATAACACATTATTGACACCACAAAACCAGCCGCATATGTATGGATTTTCTGACATGGTAAACTTGCCAAAGTAGCACACCTAGTATTGCACTTCAGATATGAAGTGCATGAAACATGAGTCACCAGCCCAATCTCACAGCAATTTGTACATATTTTACGAGGTAGCTAATTCATACAAAGTGATGTGATGCCAAATTTATCCAAATCTGTTGCAATTAAGAAATTGTCTAAGGATGAGCATTTTTATTTCTTTATTTTTTTAGAGGGGTGGAGGGGTGAACTATTCAGTCCTCTGTAAAATGTGCTGCACACACTCTAATATTTGGGTTGAACTGTTCTGAAACAGTGTTGTAAATACAACTTAACCACTGAGTTCTAGTTGTGTCCTCTTTTGGAAGCACAAACAAAGTAGTTTCACTTTTAAAAGAAACACAGCACCTGTGAGAAAAATAGCTCCGCCTTTTCTGCGTGTAAACATCTGCGCTGGAATTATGAGTGGTTGCTACATGGCTGCTTACATCCCCAAGTAGAAAAGGGCCTAAGCCAAAGTGATGTAGTTACAAGAATATCGTAGACGGCAGCAATGGTTGTCCCCTTCACCATGTTTGAAGTTTAGCTATGGCCTCCCCAACTCAGAAATTATCAACTCAGAGTTTCCCAGTTCAGAAATACTAACAAATAGACTGCGATACTCGCCTTAGCAAACACTTCTAATCATATGGGACAATCTTGACCTGCGATTTTGATGAGTTCAAATATTTAGCACAGTTCTATCATGTCCTACAGCTGTGAATACTGTCTTTGTACTGTTAGCACTCGCGTGGGTGTGTTTGGCAAGCCCATTGGCCCCTGCTCCATTCAGCAAACTTCACACCAATCTCAGCCTCTTCTCACCCAAGAGGGACTCACAGGGCATAAATTAACCCCACAAAGGCAAACGGGAAAAAAGTCCAGCCAGGAAGTCATTTCCATCTCCTATTAGCACATGTTCTTTCATAACACGATAAGAAAACAGCCACAGTATTGAAGACAAAGGAGACTGCATGCCTCCCCCACTCACAGTATATTACGATATTTTCACACCTATGTATAGCAATAAAACATTTGCCAGCTAATTCACCTGGGGACACGATATGTTACTTTAATGAGTGTCACCAGAGCCCTGGTTAATGTGTCTATGACTCTTGCAGCATTTGGGCAGAAGAGGAACATCTTACAGAGGAGGTGATACAACTTAGAAGATTCTTCGTCAACCCAGCACTGTCCTACTTCTTGAGGAAATTACTCACGCAAATCAAACCAGAAACCTTTGCAGTAGCTATATGCTTACATGTGGCCTAATATTCCAATAGCTTAATTGGAATGAGAAAAAATATAACAAATGATTGAGGTGAATGAAATATTGATACTGATACATTACACTGTGATTATTATTATTATTATTATTATTATATATTTTCAGTATTAATTTTAGTTTAACTTTCGTTACATGCTTCTGTCATTTTATTAATATTTGTTATAGAATTTTCTATATTTCAATCTTTTTTAAATTCAGTTTTCCTTTTAGGGATCAAACATCTTAAACTTTATTTTCTTTCAGTTGTTCATGTTCAGTTTTTTTTACTTGATTTAATTTCAGATTTATTCCAATAAACAAATGCATAATTTTAGTTTACAGTAGCATTACTGATCCATTAAATAATGTATAATAATTTTATATTAAGATTAATGAATATTATATAAAGGCCTCTAACACTAGCTTGCTCTGTTCTTTTTCTATTCTATTCTATTCTCATCATCACACACACACAGAGTGTCACCTTTAAGGCAACAGAGATCCAGCAGTCATTAAGTACTCCAAGACTTTGATTTCACACTTAGATCAGGTAAGGTAATATTGTGACATGTAGCATGCCCTAATGGAGTCATAATACACCCAATCATTTAAGCATTTTGCAGAGCATGTGTTGTGACAATTTAATTGTCTTTGAAAAACATCGCAAAAGCATCACTATGATTTCATTGTACACGGATGTGCACAGGACCATATGGCTGCATACATATTTCCTCATTTCATACATGTTTCTTTTTGACATCAATAATTCCTCGGCATCCAGTAGCGTCTGGACCGCTTCCAAAGCAATTATAAAGTTGCCGTGGAAACCGAGGCCGCCTGCCAAAACGAACCATACTGTCTCCGCTCAGCAAAAGAAGACACCAAGACAAAGAAAAAAGAGATACAATAGAAAGATGAGAAATAGAGTGACAGCATATCTGCGTAGCCCCGTTATGATAATTCCCGAATGTGCATATTGTTGTTTCATGAGACTAGACTTACTCACTCAATGGAGTTTTTCTTCCTTAGGGTGGCGAGAGGTGTTGTTAGGCGCTAGAGTAATGTATTGTAACCTTATGCTAAGCTAATGAACAGGAAGATGAAGGCCCAGTAATGGATACATTTTTACATTCATCTTTTTGAGGCTCATTATGGGGGTTTGTGACAACCTCGTTAGGACTGGCCGCCAGATTACCCAAGTGAATAAAGCGCAGAACCCTCATACGCTCAAATACACACAATAAACACACACGGTGTGGAAATGTGAGCTCAGGCAACCTCTCATGCTTTTAAAGGCTCCCGATGACTGTGTGTTTGTTCAGTTGGTGTCTGGGTTCATCTCAGAGATGGTGTGTAAATGTTATTTGATCGTTACGTGACACAAACGAGAGGGAATCTTACTCTAAATGATGCCAACATACAGCGAATACCTTGACAGCTTAATTAATAATTTATACTTTTATTCATTTATTTGTCTATGCACCTGCAAATACAAAATGGAATAAAATATTCAGTGGCACTTTGCATGCAAGTGTGCATATGGTTATATAGTTTAATATACTCATGTCTAAAGATGCTCATATGTTCTCATTAGTGATACTTGGAGGGATCAATATTTGCATTTCGGCACACCTTCATTTAACTCAAATGAGCTTGGATGTTTCATTTATTTGTTTAAATTAACGTGGGTGAGATCTAATTTCACATATGTAAATGTGTGTATTTTTGTGAATGTTAATATAGCTGTAAACAGAACAGACTGGTGATTTCTCAGCGACTACTCACTTTTAATTTGACACTTTTGTGTTTTTGCTGGTTACCCAGCTAACAAGGACTGTTCTCAGAATCTGTTTATTTGGGCTTTTGTTCTCATAACATTACTTATACTGTACATTGCTGGTGGAGCATTTTATTTATAAACATTTCATTTTATTTGTTTTAAGTGGGTGTTCATTTAATGTTTTTTTTTTAACGTTACAACTTATGTTACTTTTTTTTAGTACTGAAACATTCTCATAATGTCTGCTAAATTCCAAAATTAAACGCTACTTGAAATGTTACATAAAATGAAATGAAACTTGAAATATAGCAAAAGAGTTGGACTGATGGACTGTAATTTCATAATAATTTTTTTTTTTTTTAGAGATTCAATCTATGAATTAATGTGAAATTAATAACTTACTTTCAATGTACGTTTGCACCTTCTTGTTTATAATTAGAATTCAGAATTCTGTCAGCAAATACACGCGCACACTCAACAGAGCTGATGAGTTTCAGTGATTACTCATCGACGCCTCTGATTGGCCATTGCATTCCTAAACTCAACAGAATTGTGTGTAATTGGTGCAAATGCGCAATACCGTAAAATCGCGTAAAATTAAATATCAAAAATTAAAAAAATAAAATTAAATTCAACATGAGCAGATCTTAATTTAATACGACAATCGACACTGTTTATTCATTTTTTAATTCATTAGCAACAGACGTAATACGGGCATTTTGTTCAATTTAGTGGCATTTTGCACCAAGTCCTCATGGCTAATGTTAGTCTTCCCCAGCAACATCAACACACAATTTTACCCGATTTAATGTAGTATCTATAAAGTAGTATTGCATCCTTCATATATCCAGTCTAGTTTTATCATATTTATGAAAGGAAGATCAAGCTTTAGGATTTTCCCCGAAAACAGCATAACTTTAACGTTAGTACCTGGGCGGAGCTAAAGAGTGACTACGATTGTCAATGTCAACAAAAGATATTTTATGCCGTTTCACTTACCGTCTGTAGTCCAAAATCAGTCCAGAACCGTCTGCAAACCAGGGTCTTTTAACGCTGGGGCTGCTCTGTTTTTCAGGATCAAATGATGTGCAAATCCAGCGTCGAACTGAGCCTTCTTGTTTATAAAACGTTAGTCAACAAACACGCTTGCTCCGTTGCTGCCCCGACAAAAAAACAAACTGCATCCACTGCTTACATAAAGCTGGGATCTTTGGGAAGCTGGACAATCTTTTCCCTCACAAAAAAATAAAATTAAATAAAATTTTTAAAAAAACGCTATTTTGGAGACATTCTTCACAAACAAGCCTCGTGAAACGCTGCCGAATGAAGCACACTCTTGCTCTCGCGCAGATCGACGTGTGCGCGGGCGCGTTCTTCCAGGAGAAGTGTATGGAATGATTTTAGACTCAAAATGATTCATAGATGCACACACAATTATCCTTGCGCTACATAAATGTAATGCTTGCTTCTTATTACAAACACACAAATACCTTTTAATTTGAGTATGTGGACATTCAAGATTAAATGATTGTACAGCGATTTGTACAAATAAAGACATGTTTGCAATAAAACTGGTCTGTTCTACATTAATATATCATAAATTGCGCATGCAAAAAGGATTCTGTGCATTTGTGTATCAGGTGACACGCGTTCATTTATTGACGTCTTGTTCGAGTCGATCTTGTTCGGTTCATTTGGATTTTGAGACTACATTTTCGCATTTTTAGAGCTTTTCACCACACACACACAACTACAGTACCAACTGTACGCACAAGGCTCACTACAATCCATTAACGTGTGGACGATTTGGAAAAAAATTGCAAATGTGCGTTTCCACGATGAAACAAATGGTGTTCAACTGGTGTCTGCAGAATTATGAATTACATTAATGTGCAGGGTCCAAAGTAATTCTGTGAGTATAAATGCTCTATTTTCTATTAAAATGTCATAATTTGTGTGTGCGAAAGGGAATCCACGCGTGCATTTATTGATTTCTTGCTTGAGTTGATCCTGTTCGGTTCATTTGGACTTTGAGACTCACTTTCCACGGTTTTTAGCATCGACGAAACACACACAAATGTTCACTGAAAGGCAAGACAGCATCCATCCATCTTCTTCCGCTTATCCGGGGCCGGGTCGCGGGGGCAGCAGTCTAAGCAGGGATACCCAGACTTCCCTCTCCCCAGACACTTCCTCCAGCTCTTCCGGGGCATTCCCAGGCCAGCCGAAAGACATAGCGTGTCCTAGGTCTTCCCCGGGGCCTCCTCCTGGTGGGACATACCCGGAAAACCTCCCCAAGGAGGTGTCCGGGATGCATCCGGAACAGATGCCCGAGCCACCTCAGCTGGCCTCTCTCGATGTGAAGGAGCAGTGGGTCTACTCCGAGCTCCTCCCGAGTGACCGAACTCCTCACCCTATCTTTAAGGGAGTGCCCAGCCACCCTACGGAGGAAACTCTTTTTGGCCGCCTGTATCCAGGATCTCATTCTTTTGGTGATGTCCCAAAGCTCATGATCGTAAGTGAGAGTAGGAATGTAAATTGACCGGTATATAGAGAGCTTCGCCTTGCAGCTCAGCTCCTTCTTCACCACGACAGACCGGTACATCGACCGCATTACTGCAGAAGCTGC
>JAUCMR010000059.1:8899819-8936879 GCA_032357425.1 Enteromius argenteus
AAAAATGGCTGTCCACCAACGTTTACCATCCAACCTGACAGAACTGGAGAGGATCTGCAAGGAGGAATAGCAGAGGATCCCTAAATTTGTTGCATCGTTCCCAAAAAGACTCATGGCTGTATTAGATCGAAAGAGTGCTTCTACTAAATGATGTTTACAAACTAATTTCGGGAGGAGCACGCGCAGGTAATTATCAGCCCGCTCATCACTAATCAATTCATTATCTTATCACCCTATCAGATCGTATGCCACTCCGTATAAATAGCTAGAGCCCTTTTTCTCTCAGTATCTCGATCTAAGCATCCTTCCTCCTCCCCCATTCCTCCATACTCTAGCTCATTCTCCGAGGGAAACACGCAGGGTACGAGCAAGTACGAACTCGTGAAATACTGAGCAAAGGGTCTGAATACTTAGGACCATGTGATATTTCAATTTTTCTTTTTTAATAAATCTGCAAAAATGTCAACAATTCTGTGTTTTTCTGTCAATCTGGGGTGCTGTGTGTACATTAATGAGAAAAATAAAATGAACTTTTTAGCAAATGGCAGTAGTACAAAGACTGAAAAATTTCCGTACACACTGTATATATATATTTAAGCTTACTAAACTTACTAAAATAAAATAAACACCTGTTTGGAACAATGTAAATGTATAAGAACAGTACCAGGATTTTCACTTATTTTCATTTTTGGTCAAAAATATGAACCAAATATATTAAATTGCATAAAAAGCTAATTATTAAATTATAATCAACTACTTTTAGTGTGCTAGTAGGTTAGTTGAGATATCAAAATAAATGCACTTCTTTAAAGCATAATGAAATACATACTGATTTAAAATGTACATTAAGGTAAAACGTTTCATTTGACATTAGAAAGTGCACTACTTAAAAATGTGTTTAGAAGCAGTCATGAAATTGTACACTTAGTACACTACGTGGCCTTTTATTTAACTGATATACTATTTTCTTTAATTACAGTTTTTATAAAAAAGAAAATAGATTTAAGGACACTACAAGTGTGCATTCAATACAATTAAGCACACTTCTTTTCACAAGGATAGTCTTTTAATGCAAACTAAGTTTCCTCCATGTGTGGTCAATAGACTCCATATATTCCACCCTATATTCTTTCTTTCCAAAATGTCCATGACCAACTCTGCTATCTTCCTGTCTTCAGTGTTGTAAATGGCGCCACCGTGGATGCATAGATTGCTTCCTTTGCACCATATGAATGATGGGTTCTTGAGGATGCTTATAGAGCAAGATGACAAATGTGTTTTCCTGGAGGCCAATTTCTCTTCATGATTTTGGCTGAAATGTGGGATTTCCCGTCTTAACTTCCCTCAAACCAGTGCACAGATGTGGAAATGAGGTGGTCAGACTGAAAACGGCTGGTCTATTGGAGGCACTGGTCTTCTGTCGATGCCAGTTTGTAATTAACACAAAGTGGCACGATCAAAGGCATGCATTTGAAACAAAAAAAGCTATTATTGGAAGTCATTATAGCAAGGGATTCATCAGGTCCATGAGATCATGTCGTCGTGGATGGGTGACTCATCATCGTAATCGAGAAACCATTTGCCAAGCCTGCCAGTACCACAGAAAGACACGGATATGTATTTTCAGTTTGCTCCATGCACATGGGGAAAAAACTAGGTGGGCTAAAGCTTTTAGATTGTCTTGCTGTGTGATTCAATACAAAGGGTCCAAGGGTCTGTTAAAATGTTTAGTACTGATTCATTTCTCGGTTGTACTACTGCCTCAGCCACATCAAAATTCACTGTACTTGACATTTTTGAAGAATGGAAATATAGATGGAGATTCATGGCTGTGTTCATTGCCTGCAGACAAGAAATTACGACAAGAAACACTTAACATTTCTTTTCTTCCTCCTATTTGGGGGATCTTGTACATCACCAGATATTGAACCATCATTGGTTTCTAGCAACATAATGGTGCTTTGTATTCAGATTTTATCTCCATGACAATTATACACATATTTACCAAAATTATTACTACTGCATTGATGTTGATGTTTTACTTTTGTTTGTTTGTATTTAAAAGTCATTACTATAAATGTTTTTGAATTAATATCACTATGAATCTATGAATCAACATATTCATTAGCACTTGACTAAACTTTATTGCAATGTAAAAACAATCTCAAACTGTACGTTTAACTTCCCCCACAAAACATGTAATTTACATTCTCACATCTATATTGACTCTCAGTAAATAACCAAGACCAGATGTGGCAGACGAATGCAAAGCCAATGTGTTTCTCACTATATAATACAGAAGTGATTTCAGCTGTTTACGTCAGTAGCCCCCGCATCCATCCCCCCAAACACATCCAAACAAACCGCTCTGTCTCACAAAGCTGTGAAATGTCAAGGGGTGTATTGAGTATATCTGCTTTATTTATCTCCACTCTTGTGCTTTGAAACATCTCCCCATCTGTAGTGACAAAGACTGCGACAAGACATCTTAATGGCCCACAGAGAACCGTGAACCTCTGGTGAACCTATATTTTGAGTATTTGTACTGCTCATAGCTACATGCATGAGTGAAACTGAATCTTGTTAAAAGAATGAATGGGAATACACTTGCCTCTGTGACATCAATCACTGGCTATTAAGAGTGTTGGACGTGAACCAGATTACCTCATTATAACGCTGTGTGCAACAACACCATATGTCTGAAAGCTGGAGACCACAATAAAATCCATAAATTGCATGGTCAAGATCCAGCTATGCCATATAGTTTTTGTTTGGCACGATGGATCTTTGTTTTCAATCTACTGCAGAGTCATTGTGGTATAGTAAATAGAGCTCAATTTATATGCCTGCAGGGAAAATTATACATTTTTTTTAAGTTCAGCAATAATCAAGCGGTCAGTGGATGTATGTGGGCAGCCTCAACACACTTGTTTTTCCAAGCTGGGAATTCTTGACTTTATTTTTTTTTAATACTGAGCTAACTGTTTCATTATAGGATCGTTTAGTATTTTTATTAAGTTCTATATGCTGTTTCCTTGTGGGGGCTGTTGCTTGGTTTCCACAATTCAGGTGGTTTTTGTAAGTACAAAACACACACACAGAGAGAGAGAGAGAGAGAGAGAGACACACACACTGTGTACTTTTTTGTACTTAATGCAAAATCCCAAAAATATTTTAATTAACCATAACATAACAATGTTGTACACAATCTACATGCCTTCTGTCATCTGATTATTGATCATTCTGATCATTCATTTTTTAAGATTTTTATTTTTAAAATAATAATTAAAAAATAATAATATAATAATTATAAATATTATTTTATTTTATTATTAGAGGGTTAAGAAGGGAAGACCATGGTGATAAATGATTAAGCTATTCATTTGCCATGGTACATGACAAATAATACTATAGAACTATGTCAAAAAAACTTTTCGCTTAAAAAATACCCAGCACTCTGTGAATATTTACATATTAATTCACAAAAAAAAAAAAAAAAAAAAATTTAAACGAGAACCCATTGATTTATTTTGTTCTTAAAATAAGCTAATAACAACTGTAACGCTTAATGCACTTAAGAAATATATCATTATGAGCCATATTCCCTTTAGCGGACATCTCCTTTTCTCTCTCTCTCTCTATCATGTACTTACTTCCACACTTTTTATACAGAGCCAATGTTATTTTCTACCGTAAACGTAACCCTTTATTTTTCAATTAAAGCATTATTATATGTTTATTAAGCTGTTTTTCTCATGAGGGCTGTTGGCTGCTCCCTCAATGTAGGTGATTTCGCATTTTATGGTCTTTGTGGGGACATTTGGTGCTAACAATGTATGGAACCCCCACCCAGCACACACATTTGTTTTTTATGATGATTCCAACCTCCCAATTCTACTGTTAAATTACACTAATTGTAAATTCTATAGACTAACCCTAACCCAACATTTTATGGCATTTGGAAAAATGGGTGTTAAGTTTATAGAGTTATTTCTTTTGTCAAGATTTTAAAGATGTATTACCATCTTTGCTTTATTGCTGCCTTGATTGTTTTAGAAACAAACAGCCACTGTGACATTATCCATTCATTTTTATTAAATCATCTCATTTCTACATTATCTCTACATTTTCCTGAGATCGTTTTCTTCATAATTTGGCCAAAAAGTGCAGTGACTTCACCGCATAGACGCATCGGCATTTTAAGGACGCTAATTTTCGCTTTTAGCGTGCTGATTTTTTTCTTTACAGTGAAAGCAGCGCGTGTGAATGAGGGCGGTGCAGGGGGGCATTATTTGAGCTCGTGTTTGAGGACTGCAGGAGGAGGGGTGCTCAAACACAGCTGTACTTGTTCAATCACACTCACTCCTGTCACCCTGTCTGGGGAACATCGAGGGCACCATCACAGTCAGTCTGTTCTTAAGGGACTAATCAACACGTGTATTGCTACTGAATTTCAATAGAAATGACTTTACTTAGGTGATCTACGAGAGAGCTTTTATTACTGACCCCGGGGTTTCTAGGACTCAACGCGCGCTGACCAGCAGAACCACACAAAACTTCGCAAACTTCACATCGTCTCTGAGGACTTCACCGAAGCGGCGATGGAGCATCCTTGGTGCTTTTACGCGCTTATTTTAACGCTGATGTCCTGTGTCCATTATTCCCTGGGCATGGAAAGAAATAAGGATATTCCAACAGGTAAGAAGAGTCCGTTACACTGGGACAGCACACTCTGCTGCGTCATTCACGCTGAGTGCGACGCGACGCAACTTGTCTAGAACGCTCGTGTTACAGAAAACATTTATGATCTGAACGGTTTACTAACGTGAGGATCACACTTAATTATCATTAATAATATTTTAAATCATTAACCCATCGGTAATTGAGCTTTCAAATGTTCATAAACTGAAAATATTATAAAGAAAAATTCATGCCATTTCATTTGAATGAGCGTTAATGATATTTAATATTTTAAAAGTTCTGTAAAATCTTACTTTTCCTTCTGCTGCTCGGTCAGTTATGGGAAACCAGAGCTACAGTCACATGGGGAAGTTGTCACTAGGGGACATTTTAGGACATTTTTTGTGTGAATTCTGAAAACTGCGATTCAGTATCATATTTTTATAAATTATTTTAGGTAAGTGAACACACGTCGCTGACATAGATAGAACAAATAATATGTTGGAACAAGTTTCCACTGTAATTATAATCTCTGTTGACTGAAAAAAAATAAAAAAAGTTTAAGGTGTTTCTTTTGTGTTTCATATGCTTTACTGTGTTATATTAACTGAAAAACCATAAGCTAATATGCTGTTTAATTGTAGGTTACTTTACCTTAGAGTGTGACAATATGCAATAATGTCCATTATTTATTTAGTTAGTAGCCTATACAGTCTATACAGAAAATTACTTATAATAAATAAGCTATTTTCTAATACACTAATAAATAACCAACTCTGGGAAATATTCACTGGAGAAAAAAGTGTGACAACTAGCCCCGGTTTCCCCTACAGTTCACTTTGCTTCTTGTTGGGACATGAGGGATAACAGGTAGACCTTTTTTTCACACGGTCTTGCTGTTTGGGAATGTGTGCCTGTGAAATATTACACTATGCTGTTCAATCTACAATGCGTACAGTCATGTAGTGCAATGTAATAAAATTGTGTAATACACAGTTATTGCACACCCTAATGAGTTAAGCGTTTCTTTGAAGCAGAAACAAGTTTTTAATTACTTTCTGTATTCCATTAGTTTGTACAGTAATTTGTGATGGTAAAAACATTTACAGCCTAAAAACGTGTTTAAATAATTAAAACGCCTCTGTGGTTCGTGAACAGTTGCTTGTGCCTTTTTAGTTACTGTACAGGAATATAAAGATGCTCTGTTGAGTGTCAACAAGCCTAGTCAGAGGCATAAATATGACTTACACAGATTTCATTCATTTTGGCGTTCATCATTTCCATGCGACACGACTGCGGCAATCTTTATTGTTGACAGTTGTAGAACTGCATTGCCATTGTATATACAAGGCGATAAATCGAAACCATCCATCAACCCAGCTCAAAGTGGCACAAAGTGATGCAAGCTTAAGGATTCATTTATAGCTTGAAAAGAAATGGCAAACATTTTCTAAACAATCCTCTGTGCCTTGGATCATAATTCACAATATAATCAAGCTGTGTTAATTTTCATGCATCATTTCCTTGGCGTCAAATGTCAGTCAGATTCTGTTAGTGCCGTTAGTCACTGAGCATTACATTTAGGTCAAACTGTGACATAACTTTATTGCAAGCTGTACTAATGCATTCTTGTCTGAAAAGTATCTTTCTAGAAAGGTCACTGGGTAAAAATTTCCAAAAGCAAAACCCCAAAGTGCAGCCACATGTCACATTTAAGTATTGTATGACTGTGGTTTCACACAAATGGAAGGCAAAGGTGTGTATTTTATGAGAATATGTATAGGCATCTGTGAGGCAGTGACATCTGGCGTCTAGTATAGCACAACTAAAGTGCTGTTTTCAAGGAGTTAATCTTCTGTTTCACATTTTAAGGTGTTTCAATGAGCCTTGACACCTTAAAGTGTGAGCTCCTTATTCCTTGTCCTTGCCAAAAAAAGATGACATAAAGCTTGCATTATTCATCATGAATCAAGTATAAAACATTTTTGTGTGAAACCAGAAAGAGTGGGATTTAAGTATCAGAAATACATGACAAAAATACAAATCAAAAAACATACCTGCTGCCATTTTGAGTTGAAATGAACACTAGAGGCAGTAAAATTCTGACAACTTTTATTCCTTCTCACAGAGATTAGGATTTACCAGGCCAGTTTTGATTAAGCAATAATTTTCATACAAATTCTTGAAAAATATTATGTTATGACCTCAAAACGATTGAAAATACTTTTGATTGTTATCATCACACATGAAGTTTAAAATATATGGGATTTCTAACACAGAAGTGCTCTGATATGTATTCTGTGAAACTATGGTTTGAAAAAACACCTCAAACCTCGTTAAAACTTAGATGTTAAACTAGCACAGTTGCATCGTAGGTTTAGGGTTAGGTTTGGTGTAGTGGGTTATGCTGTTTATCAACATGACAACACATTAACATTTAGAAACACTCCCTGTAAATTTGAATTCTAAACCATTACAATACATATCAAAAGAAAAGCAATAAAATCAACAATAGCTGTCATTACCTGCATAATAAAAATGTGGTCACAGTCATGCATTGAAGTTTTATCACCAGTAAATGGACATTACAACTTAAAAATGCAGTAATGTATGTACTATCGTAATACACATACTTCCAATTAGCCTGGACTGCAATCAAAAATTGGATCGTGAGAAGTCGCGTGAAGAAAGATAGTTAGAGGGGTGGGTCTTGATGACATCAGACGAAAGGAAAGTTGATTCAGAAGTGCAGCACGTTTACGGAAATTAAAAGGATGATTTGGTATAACGTCCACAGATGAATCACAAAAAATAACACCATCTATTATGTTGATTTTAAACTACACCACGTAGCATACGCTGTCGGTTAAACCACTGACACATACCCTCAAGAAACCCGGCTGTAAATTTCCTAATTTAAGGTGCAAAGCAGATTCAAATCTAAATGGGTTTCTTAATTGCCCCTGTTTTGAGGTTTTGTGTACCTCTGCGCACAGTAATTTAGCTAGAGTCATTAACAGTTACTGTTATCTAGATGACGCATGCTATCCTAAACACAGGGGAAGATATAGAAAGAAAAATATATGCCTTTATGTAGACAGAAAGGGAGTGAACGGCACAGGAAACCTCTGGCGTTTGCGGCATTACATCACCACCGTCTTTAAACCCATCCATCAGCCTGAATAACCTAGAAACTGAAGCGTTTAAATGTGAACAATCCGCCTCATGACTCGAGGTCGTCTCTACTCAAATGCCTGTGGGAGAACTATCACCTCCTGTGAGTTTTCAATGTCCACCCACGTTTACACTTGTGTGAACCTTTCACAATGAAACACTGGCCTGTGAGTTGAACTGCAGTGTAAGATTTACGACTTCCGAGTCCCAGTAAAAGAGAACATATATGCTTGTCTATAATGTTGAGTGCTGGACCTTGCGGCACTAGCCTGTAATTGGCCGTGTGCAACATGGTGTCAGTCAACCGCACACTTGATTAAAGAAGTCTGGTTTATATAAACAGTTTAGATGGATGTCGGCTGTGTTTGTCAAACCGTTAAATGATTGTCCGAGCTGAAAGACAAACAAAAGTACAGTTGTGTAGTCACATCCAAGCTTTGTGCCACAACCTTTTGTTCTCTAGTCTGTGGTTTTACTTATTCTCTAATCAAGGTTTGCTGGCAGCTGATTAGATTTGTCAGAAATAACCATTTTTGTGCCTGTGACTTTTATTTGATTGACTATGAGCTATGAGGGACACTTCAGAATGTCTGTTTCCATAGACAGAGGATCATTTTGGAGAACATTTTAATGTCTAAAGTAATTTTTAATAAGTTTTAATACAATAAAGAGAGGCTAGCTTTTCAGAACTGGTGTGGAGCCAGTTCATCTGGCCAATTTAGTTTTTTTTAAGGGGTGAAATAACAGAATGTTCTTTGGTGGGGCTTATGATATTCTGGTCACTAGATCAGGCTCGTTTATTACTTTATTATAGGTCTGTTTTATCCATCAAAACAGAAGATTAATAACATGCACAACTCCTTAATTAGCCATGAAATTTAAGATATCATTCATGTCCGTACCGAACAAGTTCTTTATCAAAATTTGAGACCCATAGTGGTGTGTATTCACTTCTATGAGATCCGAGCAACACGCTTATGCGGGGTAATGTGGTATTGATAACTGTTGAGAGCAATTGAAAGTGTCTCAAATCTGTGAAAAGCTCAGCAGTATGCAAATGAGGATCTGGATAACAGCAAATCACTGTGAGGTACATGTAGTAATGCATTTTTCAAGTGTAGTTTAAACATTTTCATTGTGATTAGGCTGTTAGGTTAACAACACTCTCATAAAATAAAAGTATAAAAGCCGTCACTGGGGGGTGGGGGGGTGGGGGAGTACCTTTAAAAAGGTACATGTTTGTATCTAAAGGGTTCGTTTTGGTACCTTAAAGGTACATATTAGTACTTAAAGTCTACATATTGAAACCTAATAGGTAAAAATGTGTACCTTTTGAAAAGGTACCGCCTCAGTGACAGCTTTTGTATCTTGTATTTCTGAGAGTGTAGTGCATTAAATCTAATTTTTGAATTTTAAGTGGCATTAAACTGACATGCACCATAAACCCCTAAGTATACAATAGTATTTTACATGAATGATTATCATATATATGAGGCCGAAATGTAAGGGTGTGTTTCTTCCTGAAGTTTTGCTCTAAACTGATACATTTCATCCTCGCTTAGCATTCACACTGTCATTTTTAACACCAAACCTAAAGATAGACATACAGTCATACAGACATACAGTGCCATTCTGATTAGACAGCTTCTATGAACTTACCAAACATCTAAAATTGCTAGTTATACCCCACAAAGGGCTTAGAAAACGTGTAAAGGAGTCAGAGCAGCACCAGGAATTACTCCATTGCACACATAGGGATATGTGTTAAGCAGACGGCTATTTTGTAACGACCAACAGCTCTTATGAAGAGAAGAGTCATGTCCTTTTTAGGCTTGCCTATTGTGACATTACATATTGTTTTTGGTTGGTGTAGATGTCTTTGGTCTGGGTAGTGTTCAATCAATCATGGCCATGTGGATTCACTTGTTTCATTTAGATGACAGCATTCATGCACATTCAAATGAACCCCAACAGAATAATCGCACCAGAGTTTGTTTTAATCCAACCATATATGCCACAGTCTAAGAATACCCAACAGTGATAGCTTGCTGTCGTATTTCATATCCTCATTCAACCCCTATAACTGTGTGTGGTCTTCAAAACACGAGGTTACGAGGGTTTCCAGAATCAAACAGAAGCTGTTCTTCAGTATGGCCTGTTTAATTGTTCTGGCCTGTTTATCTGTTAAGAATACCCAACAGTGATAGCTTGCTGTCGTATTTCATATCCTCATTTAACCCCTATTACTGTGTGTGGTCTTCAAAAAACGAGGTTATGAGGGTTTCCAGGATCGAACAGAAGCTGTTCTTTAGTTTGGCCTGTTTAGTTGCTCTGGCCAATACAGCATTCCATCTCCAAATCAACGCTCAATTCAGCTCAGCACAGGAAGTGACCACAGTAATTGCAAGCATTAGACAACGGCAGGCACAATTTTGGTGATGTCAACCAAATGACCCCCTTCTTTTTTTCTGTTCTTCATGCTTGTGATTGTTTTTCCAGCCAAGGGAAAATAAATAAGAGTTACTGGTAAGTTAAATCCTCAACTGAACTATTGTGGCCAAGCCCATGTTAAACCAGATGCGAATGACGTCATGCAATGTTCCATTCTAGAGGCATTTGCAACTGCATTGGAGGGGTGCAATTAATGCTCAACCCCCCTTGCCAGTGTGCTACAAGATTCTCGGGTTATAGACACAGGGGCATGTTTAAACAATCAAGGAAATTTCCAAGCCCCAAGAGAGAAAGCTTTTCTATTTTAGTTGCGGACAGCTGAAATAATGTCTGTCTACAATAACCCCACCACCCTTTTCCCCTCAGTTTGTTCTGCGCCCAGCCTTCTCATTTGGTTTCTGGTCCTTAAAAGTGATAACACATTTGGCAGTCATCTGGCTGCAGCTACAAAGATTTAGAATGTGTTTTGGAATATCTGCATGTCTATGTTTACATACAAGTACCTCGTTGTCGAGTCACAGCTACCTGTGGTTACATTAAAATTCTTCCGATCTAACGTTGGGCTTTGTTATCACAGTGTAATGAGGCGTAAGTCTGAGCTGTGGATATCTGTGTGTATATATGTTCTGGCAGCTAATTCTGGCGATTTTGGTTGGGAATGCGTTAACACACTCATGTTAAGCGGGCAGAACAGGGTACTCCCTACACCAATTCGGAAGTGCTGGTCGGCTGGAGAAACACAGTGACATACTTACGGTATGAATGAATGGGCGCTGTGGTAAAGTCTGGCTGTTGAGGGATCAGACCGCCTAATGAGGTCAGTTATGTGACTCAGTAGTGTTTTCATGTTTCCCAGAACTGCCTGAAGTGAGGTCACTTCTGTTAGCGTCTGTCTTATTTGCTGCTGTTACGTAGTGTACTTGTCAAAATTGGCTTGGTTTGAAATAGATTTAGTTAATATTATAACTGATTTTTCCTTTTTTATCTTTTTCCAGTGGTCATTTACTTTTAAAAAAGCCCATTTATAGTGCAGAAATTGTAAAAAAAGTTCCCTTGCAGAAATCTGGTGAGGGGGTTTAGCATTTCCCTAAAGGACACAAAAATGCGAGATTGTGATCTCAGTAATTCTTTAATCCTACATTGTCTTACTTGTAGATTTACACTACAAATCCTCAACTGTTGAACCCACCACTATCTTGGAGACTAATTTTGACTTTGTAGTGCAGTAAAAAGAAAAGCAATTTAAAGGCCTGTTCTTCTGCAATAAATGCTTAAATTGCGGTCCTTAGACCTTTTCTGAATGTGAAATTTTCCCTGCCAACTTGAAGCACACAATCAAAATAAGATTTGTTTAATTAACTGTCATTCAGATATGCATAATAGTAGTTTTCAGTAATAATTTGCATGACTGTACTCATCTTAGAATAAAGCCTCATCAGGCACATTTACAACCAGCAAAAATACTGTTTATAGTATCAGCAATTCATTAAATAATGATGAAAAAATGAAGAAGACGTGAAGGTAAACTTGTAGAAGCCTGCTTTATTCTCCACAATCAAGCAATTAAAACTTACTAGATGGGAAGTTACACCATGCAGACAGTAGATGTTTTATAGGATGCTATTAGCATGTACAATCCATTCTTAGTTCATTCCCCAGTTTGATTTACCCACCTGATGTATGTCAACCCTTCAGAGCCAACCAAAAAAAAAAGCGTGAAAGGCCATGTTATTGTAGGCTGAGAGCGTTCTTAAACACACTCCATCTCCAGAGCCCCAAGCATTACTTGGAAGATAAGCTGAGAGGGCCACAGAGAAAACAAAATGTGTTCTCTAGTTTCCCAGTATAGTTGTGAAAATAGTTTCTTTAAGGGGGAGTCTTTCGCTTTTTCTTTGCCTCTCACTCTCCTACTGAAACTTGAGTGTTCTGTGTGGTAGAAGTTCTGAGTGTATTACGGTGGCCTTCCAGTGCAGTGTGAGAGTTTACACAGACGGCCCTGACTGTGTGCAAGGACAGTTTTAAAGCACCACTCTGAGAAAAGAAACAGCTTCCCTGTCTGAAGCAGCATTCCTCTGGACCTCAGCAGTTCACACCGATCTGTCAAACACTGTCTCCTCAGGTCGGCCCAGACGATGTGGTACATTCAAAATAGCCATCCTTTAAAAGTCCGAACTGCTTTTTCCACAGTTTTATTTTGCTTCAGCTCTAAAAACAGTGTTCCTACATCAAGGAGCGGAAAATGAAATTCTTCAGAGTGTTGGACAGTGACCTCTCTGTCTACACTGAATGTCTGCTTGCACTACTTTAAGCACTATCTGTAGACTCCATTAACGGACATTATTGCCCTACGGGGTGCACACTCCCATAATATGATTCCTCTGGTTTTGTAATTCTTTCTGCTTTACATATAGTCTACATGAGTCAAAGAAAATAGATCTTGATAGAGTACTTTTTTTCACAGCTGCTTAAAGTGATTACATGCTGTGCAGTGGCTTGGTTTCGGTCTTTGAGAAGATACTTTAGAACCACTAATCATGTCTTCCTCTCAGTTCCTGTGAAGCTGACTTTCACTATATGGCAGAATATAAAGACGCATCAAAAGATATGAAAGGGTTACTCCACCCCAAAATGAAAATTTTGTCATTAATTACTCACCCTCATGTCTTTCCAAACCTGTAAGACGTTCATCTTCGGAACACAAATTAAGATATTTTTGACGCATAGAGGTGAAGTAAACTTTTAATCATTATTTACCATTTCAAAAGTAGCTTTAGGGAAAGAAATAATAGAAACAGCAAATCTTATTATCTCATAAGTTAGAAATCATATTTGGGGATGTTTATTTTATTACTCCCCATTAATTATGTTTTTCTAAGTGATCAAACTTTCTATTTTTAGCTGACAAGCTATCCGTCCAAAACCACTGAATAATGTCATATGTACCAGAACCAAGCATCCATCTAGAACACCCTATCAGCAACTAGAAGACCTTAACAATCAAAAACCAACCAGAACACTTTTTCAAACACATAGCAATGCAACAACTAATCTGCAATAGCAGAAGAAATGGCACATGAGACAAATATTCTTGGCAAATCCTGTATTTGAGCTGAGTGGAATGTCTAAGTAACCTGCTCATCTTCACATCATTGCAGATGGTGCTGTTCGACCATCACAGCAGGAGTTGTGCGTCATCACATACTTGTGTGTATATTTCTAGCCATAGCAACTGATTCTCTCTTAGTTTGATAGCCTAGATCCAGCCCCCAATCTGACTATCATGGCACAAAGGAAGACAGTGAGTAGGGTACGCTTTGCCGGCTCCTGCGTTTATTGTTTTTTTTTGGCTGTTAAGGGATCAAGCAAAGGTTAGGTCAATTGTGGGTCAAAGCAACTGGTGTTTATTTGTCGGCCTTATGGGAAGACTACAGAGAGAGAGTGTAATAATCCGCACCCGAGTCATATCACAGTCATCCATTATGCAAATTTTTCAAGACATGCTGGGAAATAGCCTCCAAATTCTGCAAAAGAACAAAATAAATCAGCTTCTTTTCTAGTGTGGCTTCTTAGATCTGTATAGCCACAATGGAATAGAGTCAGACGAATATTTTGTTGTGATTGATTATACGCTGAAATGGATTAGTGCAAAACTTTATTATAAGTACAAGGAGAAAATATTGAAAGATGCGTGCTGGCTGCAGAAAAATGAGTCCCGAAGGTATTATAAATTCTAGATTGGCAAAAAATGGTGTATATGTGAAGGAAAAAACATTGACGTGTTCTGGAAATAATGACATTTGGATGTTGATTCTGACCAAGAAACATGTTGTTTAAACATGCAACCACTGATTTATCTGTGATTTACAGATCCCGGAGGAAAATGGAAAAGGTCTCAAAATTTAATGAAGATCTTAGTTATGTTTCATTCAAATATCAATATTGTCTAGGATAATTCTCCTAAATCCCCATAAGAGAAATAAAACAAATACAAATTAGCTATTTTTTGGGATTCAGTAAGAATAGAAGAAACTATCATAGCCAAGATTATTTTGTCTTGCAAGAATTTGATAGGAATTTTTGAGTTCATATTGAGATCTTTTGATAAAAGAACTCTAAGCACATCTTTTCTGAAACTCCTAGGGGAGATGTATTTGAGTTTACCAGGGTCTTCAGAAAGTCACCATTCAATCACTATTTAATCTCGCTGTAAGAGAAACAACTGAGATAAAGAGATTTTTTTCCTGCCTATGGGATTTTACAATGATTAAAGACCCTTCAGATTTTCTTTAACATGACCCATGTTAAAAGCTGACGTAACTGCTGAACAGGAACTAGAGGAAGCCTGGCACATATCACATTTCAGAGTTGCAGTCCAGACACTTCATTGTATGGATTTCCCCAGCTGTTATTTTAAACCCAACCTGCTCACAGAAAGGGGCTTTCTCAGACAACAGGGCTCAGTGAAACCTGGGTGTTTATGGGATGCTGTGTGCACATGGCGTGACCAGCATGACTCTCTAGCGGCCTTCCGTTGGATATAAAATTACTGCCCAAGCATCCAGATGTGCAGATTAAACATTTACAGCATGTTATAGAACGGAATATAGATTACGTGTGAGGAACCAGGCCTTTCTGTCTGGAACATAGACAGAAATCAGATGGATCACAATGAAACACAATAAAGTCTCCAAAGTTTTCTGGCTTTTCTTAAGAAGTCCTCACCCATTGTAATGTGTTCATCAGAATTATAATTTATATTCTGCCACTTTTCTATGCTGACATGGAAGCTGTGCAGATTTTTCCTAAATTTTGAGTGCTGACTGTGGAGGTAAAATAAGGTGCTATGGGAGTCCCAAGTTTGAGTCCCATCCTGAGACCTTTCCTGATCCTGTCTCCTCTCTCTTCCACTTCACTTCCTGCCTAGCTACTGTCCTATCAATATAAATGCATACAATGCCAAAAAATTAAAAATAAATAAATAAATAAATTGTATGTCCTGGAGGCTGCCATATCTTTTAAGTTTAGACTTTTTAAGCCGGCAATCACTGAGTTTTAATGCCATGTAATTGATCATAGTGCAAACAAATCTTTATTTAATGCTGATAAGAGCTTAGAGCCACAGAATTCAAGCCAAAAGCAACAAGGTCTAGGGAACTCCCTAAAATTGTTTGGTAAGATGAAGAAAAAACCTAGGGACTGAATGTTGCACATTCATTCAAATGCTGATGTTCCAAATTCAATAAATGGAATTTTCACAAGGGCTCTAAAATAATTTTTTCTTAGTAAGCTATTTTCTTAAGTCTAAAGTGCGTTATACTTCAGTATTTCCAAGTGAAATGAATATTGAATGAGAAAAAAACAAAGAACAGGGCTTGATTTTTGTGCTCCTGCTCACCATATCTTGCTCACACAGACCAACAGTAGGACAGAAGGGTAAGGATGTTCTGTCCAAGAAATCAAATTGGCTTTTTTCAATTGTTTGTTAACATGATGTTCCATGCGTGGCTCAGCACATACAGAGTACTAGCACTCTTTTCTAAAATGGTTCAGTTAAGCCATTTCATGAGGTGAGAATTCCTGTTGCCGCTGCCATAACTCCCGATTTTACTGTTGAATGTGTAATAATGTGTTCCATTCCAAAATGAATGAGGCAAAGACGCTGACCTACCCATTCAACCCAATTTTCACCAGAGATATTTGGAAACCTTCCCACATTGTTCCTACTGCAGAGAAAACATTTCAAAGATCACCTCAACCATAAATACCATGCCACTCACCTCTGGATGCCTCTGGAAATTACTTTTAAATATAGATCAAACCATTTTTCTGAAGTCCACAGCATCATATGCAACAACAAATGAGTATTTATTTTATGTGCTTGCCATTTGTTTGCAATCTTAAAGCTGTAAAACCTACACTGCATTAGAGTGTTACAGATGATGAACATGCATCCTGCTTTTTTTTCCTCAAGTTTGCTTAAGATTTCTCTGGGACTGTTTTCTGAACCCTAGAGATGACGGACGATTGAAGTTACCCAGCCCTTCACACCCCAGTCTGGAATGTATTTCCCCACACTGCTCTACTAGAGGGTCTGTACCTGCTCACTGGCACGTCCAGCGGAAATGTAGCGGGTGCTTGCGAAACTAAGACCCTCTTCTGCTCACTAACCATCAGCACCACTGTTACCACCATCATATGTAACACTACTACTCATTATAGAACATATCCTGCCAAAACCATTTCAAATCATGGTGATTTTAACTTTACTGTGCATTTATTCTCACAAGAGGAAGGGATGAACTTTGGGAATCAGTTTTGTGAGTGTTGACATAGGTTTGAGGTTTGGTTTGGAGTAACAAGATACCCTCTACTTCATACTGTAGGCCAAAAGGAACATATATATATATTTAGGTAAAGAGGCTCTTTAGGGAATGGCAGGGTTTTAGACAACTTTAACTTAGAGAATCCTAGATGTCTTAAGGTTTTTGAGGAACACAGTCTAGGAATAGTAGTGTTTCTACACTTTTACTTTGCTAGAAATTCCATCTTTTTTTCTAACGTACACTTTTTATTTCTCAATTTTCTTGTCACCAGAAAAACTGCTTGTACTTACTGTTGCAACACAGGAGACTGATGGCTTCCACCGCTTCATACAGTCAGCAAACTACTTTAAATTCAATGTGAAGGTAAGGTCACGCACTCTTTCCCCCACTGCTTCTCACCTGGTAGATGCTTAATTTCTTCAGGCTGATGGTAGTATGTTGATTTGAGGTGCTGTTTGAACTGATATATAAGTTAAAAACAGGTGCTGGGGATGGGAGAGGAGTGGAAGGGAGGTGATGTGGGTCGATCCATTGGTGGAGGCCAGAAGGTTCGACTACTAAAGGAAGCCATGGAGTCTCTGGGTGACCAAGAGGACTTGGTCATCTTATTTGTGGATAGGTAATGAGCTTTGCTAAAGGCCTTTTGGTAAAAAACCCCCTCAAAAAACAATTTGTATTATAATGGTTGGATGATATTAACTAACCATAAAGCTTGTTTCCTTCAATAGTTTGATGGGTTTATAGAGGTTTAAGATTCTAAGATATAAGGTATAAGATTTCAGATACAATGTGTACATACATGTTTTAATTAACATTGTACATATATATTTTAATGGAATTACAACCAAACCTGTCCCTAAACTTTCCCGTGTCCCATTTTGCATATTTTATTTAAGTACATAGTATTTAAAGCCACCTACTGTAATATAAAATAGGACCCAATTTCATGTGTAAAAATGCCATCAGGTAGACTGAACAGAAAAAAATAGTGTTCCACATACAAGAGAGAAAAAATATCTAATATTCATTTCTCTATTTGTGTACCAGCTGTGAATTAGAAACTAATTTGCTACAAAATACTTTTTGCTAATTACCTGTAATTAAAAGTAAAGTATGCCTGGGCAAATATATATTGCAGATGTAGTTAAAATTACTGGCTAAATGCATGGCTTTGTGCAGTGTAAACAGACTATAACAAAAGTGTCTTGAGTTTAAATGCATGACCATTTTTTAACAGCTTTAAAAAAGTACAGTATCACTGCCAGCTCAATGGGAAACAGCAAGACTCTGTGTGAAGGCAAACCGGTTGGGCATTTGTTCAACAATTTTGTAGACCCACCTTTATAAGTAATGCTCTTGCTGAAATGGTGGCTTTTCACTCAATTTATGCTAATCAGCCATAATAAATGGCCTGTTATTTAACTTCATCATTCAAGGGAAATTATGGGATGTCAATTTATAATGAAAGTGTTGCAAGAGGTTTTTTTTTTTTTTTGCTGTGCAGGTCTGGGTGTGTTCTACAGAAATGAGTGATTATTATGATCACAAAGTAGGAAAAGATTAGTGCTTGAAGTTAACTTTGCATGTGCCTGTCACGTACAGTGCTGTTTTATCAAGGGGTCATTTATATAAAACACCTCAAATTGAATCAAAACCTTATTCTAGAACTATGAAGCAGCTATTTATACACACCCATATCTGGAATTACACATATGTCTAGGTCTCCTAAACAGCTTAGAGTTCAGGAAATTCAGAATAACAACATTCAGGGATGTACGTCAGACATAGTTATCCTTATGTATAACCTAAACATTTAGGTAAGGAGGTTCCTCTGAAATATCTTTTACAGTAATATTTCCTTTAGAGGTGTAGTTCAGACCATTTTGCCACATTGAAGCTGTGTCACATATTCCAGAGATGGATTTTAAGTCATGCTAGAAAAAGGGAAATGAGTTGTGTGCACAGGTGTTCCCCAGACGAGAGGAAACCATGGTGCCTCCCTCACAGTTTACTTCCTCTGATGACATTTATAGTTACTAATGTTACCAGGCATATTAATAGTGTCTGAAATATTAGAACTAAATGCCTATGAAGCCCTCCCCTCCAGGAGTTCAGTTAAAATAGACATGTCTGATTAAATAAACTGGACATGGATTAGCAAACATTGTTTGTATAATGTCTTAAATTACTGATCAGGTATATTGAATAACACAATTTCCTTTTCCTTTTCCCTTTTTCAGTTATGACCTCATCTTTGCCGGTGGACCTGAGGAGATTCTTAGAAAGTTCCAGCAGACCAATCATAAGCTGGTATTCGCTGCTGAGGGAATCATCTGGCCAGATCCTCGACTGGCAGAGAAGTATCCTTCTGTCCGCAGCGGGAAACGCTTTCTTAATTCTGGAGGTGCGTAAAAATAGGAAATACCAACTGTATAAAATTTCAAAGTAAACTTTGCTTCACACATTAAGACTTTGCAGGCCCAAAGCCATTGTGTTACTTAGATTTAAACTCACTCAGATCAGATTAATTGGATTTACATTGGATTTACTCATTGTATCAAGCACAATCTTACACTGATTATGCATACAGCCCCCCGAAAAGGTCACGCAAAGTCATGCAAATGCCTTAATTGATATACTTTCAAAGGTTGTAGATACCATCCATGAAAGCTAGAAACATTTATGTTCACTTGAATAAAGTGTTTAAGGCATAAGTTTGTTTTGAACAGGTCTAGATGTGCAATAGGCTATAATACTGACAAGTATGTGAAATCTTTATTTATATAATGTTAACTGTCAGGTGTTTCATATAGCAGGCCATGCACACTATTTATATTTGTGTACACTATACTTTTCTGGTAGCTTATTCATTGTGCGCACATCTGGTTACATTTTTAATATACAACTGGTCATTAGATGTTTAACATATTTTTCAAATGTAAATGCATTTTGAGTTTTATAAATGTCCTGTAAAAACTAAACAAAATATGCATGTATATGAACAAAATGCCTCTACGTGCTATTTGTTCTTCACAGTTCCTGCATTTGGGAGGTCACTCTTTTACGAATTCGACTCAGGCAGCATATCACTGGGATAGGTCATGGCCAGCTGCCATATTAGCTGTATCATCATAGCACAGTTTGCTCCAGACGCATCTGTGTGGGTTTGTTTTGTTCGGTAGGATTTAGAACAATGCAAGCAGGATGGTTTTAGAGAGCAAAGGACAAACAGTGGAATTTCATTATCGCTACAATATGATAGAGAAAATGTTTTCTTTGTAAACTGGCAAGCGGTGGTCACTCACCCTGTGGAATTTCCTGAGGGCCACCAGGCATAGTGCACTATTCATTCAGGGGTCTTCATGAATAGCGCTTTCATTTGAGTGTGTACGTGTGCATCCATCCATCTTACCCAGTCTCTCTGTTACTGAAGAACAGTAATGTCAGCCCCTGTTTTACTCAAAAACCCTGTGGTCATCGCTCGTCTAAACTCTGAAGTCCTGGTCCCGTCTATTTTAATCTGGCCAATTACTGCTTTCACTGTGGTGGTCACTTTGTCTTGTGTAGTGTCCGGTCAGGGCGTCGAGTCTATGTCATTAACAGGGCAAGTTTGTTTGTTTTGGACTTCCTGTTCGATAGCCTGTACATCCAAAATTGAAGGTTGGTTTTATCCCTTCGGCTGCTCCGTAGATTGCGGTGGCTACTGTTTTGTTTCAGTTGGACCAGAATTGTCATGTGGGCCCATGCGTTTGTGGAAATAAGAATGACTGCACGGCACGGCCTGTTTCTTTCCGATCATCCCTTGCTTTGCCCAAATTCAAGTTTGTTGAAGGTAGCGTTGTTTCGATCGGTGGGAAAAAACATTCTGGATTCTAGATTAAAACCACATGTCACAATGCCTTACATCTGGCTTTAGCTATTGCTTTCGAACCTGGGCATTATGTCAAGGGATTTACTTTATTACACTGTAATAAAAACAAGATTCATGTCACCACATCTGAGGTGACCGCCTTCAGACTAAGACGATCTGCTAATTTAGTGAATGAACTAACATTTAAATCATACTTGCCTGAAAGGATGCCTTGTTTATCTTCTTCTGGCTTTTGATGGACTGATAATTCTACATTTCCAGTAAAATCATTCGAGATGTGATAGTGTTTCTGAGCAAGCTGGCACAGTCCAGATTTCCTAAACAGAGTCTAAGATGGTTTTTAGATCAGCCTATGAATGTAGGCTATAGAAAAAGGTTATTAGGAGTTAAAAATGTAAAAGTCTAGGGCGGTAACCTAACATAGCTCCTAATGCCTGCCAAATGATGGTATCTAGGGCTCCAAGCCCTGCAATTTTCATCTGTGGTCAGAGCTTCAGGAAAATGATGAGAAATCCGTACGCAGGTTGCTACAGAAACACAGAGAGCCAGCACATAGCTGAGGTCCTATACTGATTACAGTCCTCTATCTCAACTAGATGTAGAAAGTCTGTGCCATCTGAGGTTAGACGTGGCCACACAACACTTGTTGCTTGTCAGACAGATACTTGTGCCAGACTTCTCCAACTGTTTTGAGGGTTTGAGGAACCGCACCAGAATTGGAAGTGAGATTTAACCTTTTTAGAGGAGTCATAATTGAAATTGGAACTATCATGCCAATGCTTCACACTTTCTTTTACATCCTATATTTTCTTTTACAACACAAAGCCTGTTAAAAAAAAAACCACATTGCAATGTCTTTTACAGGCGCTATTGGGTATGCTCCATACATTCAGAAGATTGTGAACCAGTGGGACCTTCATGATAATGACGATGATCAGCTTTTCTACACAAAGATCTATGTGGATCCACTACAAAGGGTCAGTGAAAAAAACCCAAAATTAAAATTATTTATTCACTCTCAAGTTGTTCCAAGAATTTATTTTGTGATCAACAGAAGAAGGAAACTCATACAGGTTTGGAACAAGTTGAGTAAATATTGACAGAATTTTCATTTTTAGGTGAACTATTCCCTTAAGGCACTCTGTGAGAACATAAAATGTGCTTGTAACTTGACCACATGCACTTATAAAGCGCCTACAAATGTACCATCCCACTCAAACAAAGAAAACAAACTGGTTAAAAATACACAACTATAAACAGTTTACAAAGGGACAAAGGTCACACGGTCACTTTTACACAAACTCCACTGTTTTCTGTTCTTTATTTTAGGAAAGACTTAACATGACCTTGGACCACAAGTGTGAGATTTTCCAGAATTTAAATGGAGCCATGGGTGAGTCAATCGAAGATGGTTTATAAAACTGATAAAAAAAAAAAAGCCAATTCATTTTTCATATATTGCGTCATGCATAGCTGATGAATAAAGGGATATCAAACTTTGATCAATTTAAAATTTTACATTGCCAATACTACTTCTCATATAGGGATTTGAACGAATCCATAAATGTAACTGTAAATGTTCCTTTTTGTGCTACAGACTCATGTGGCCTATTTAAGAAGAGGTCTAGTCTCAGAGCCCAGGCTTACAATTTTTTTGCCTGCTAAACAATTAAACACTCAAAAGAATTAAACAGAAATAATGAATTAAGAATGCACTAATCTATTTTTGAATTTAGATGAAGTTCTCCTAAAGTTTGGAACGGAGCGAGTGAGAGTGAGAAACACAGTCTACAACAGTCTGCCAGCCATTATCCATGGAAATGTGAACACCAAGGTGAATGTCTTCTTTCTCTTAATGTCAGTAAAAAATGGGGACAGTGTAAAAAAGTTGACCTGAATCAAAATAACTGCCATTTTCTGTGTGCTGAAGGTCACAGTATACTTTTTTCAGCCATTTTATATTAGGACACATTAATAGATATTGAGGCATCATGTGAATGTAGGTTTATTGGGGTTATCAGTTAAATGTAGTTTCAACTGTGGCACTCTAAATAATGATCCAAATAAAAGTATGTCTGATCATTGTCACAGATATTGTAGGTTGTCAGTAGTAGAACTTATTTGTACATCTATATTGTCTGTGCATTCAATTCAATTATCCAGTTTAATTTAAATGGAAAATTCTACATTTCCTCATGTTGTGCAAAACCGACAGTATTTTCCATGAGAACAAAACATGAGTTACTATCGAAAATATGTCCCAGACTGTAATTGTACAGTTTGTGATTAAATACTAGACAGTCCTTCAGCCAAAAATCTTACAGTCATTGCCCAGCTGACTTTGTTAAACTGTAGAGTTTGAGATTTTAGCAGGATGTCTGGATGATAATGTAATCTCAGACCCATAGAGCTTTTCCTTCTGCACCTCATTGACAGATTAAACAAACACAGCACTGTGTGGAGTCATCTTCTCCTAATATGCAACCATCTGTGCAGTTTCTAATGAATAATCATCCACCCAGAGCTCACCCTTATGCTCTATGATTCATTCAAGCTGGATTGTGTCCATCCCGACGGATATCTCTGATCTCCAGGGTCTTTAACTTGCCCTGTGGATTACAGATGTTCTCGTATATACTCAAACAAGGTCCAATAAAAGTAACAAGGCTTGAAGATACACAGTAGTAGCTTGTGACCAGAATGCAAAGCCAGTGGATTGGTTTATGGCTTCTCTTTATTTGGAATCAGTGAGCTACTCCTGTTTCTGTCAGTCATTTTTAACCAATTGACCTCATAGCACTTGAGGTCATGACCCGTGTCTCTAAGGGGTTGTCAGTCTTAGAAGCCAACTATAAATGTTAAATTATCTAAAGCTATCTAACATGGCTGAATATGGGATGAATTAGAAAGATAGCATCTGGATACCATCTGTAATGTGGCTGAGGCTGGATTGAATTGAAGATTCCCTCCTTCCTATTAAAGTCTAACTTCATGTAATCGAAAGCAGCATGACAAAAGAGTGTACAGCTGTTCTGCCAAAATCTGTGTCCAGCAGCCAGTGAACAAATTAACAAGGAATACAGACTTGACTTCCAGGATTAAAAAACTCAGAGCTGCTTTCCTTCGGCCAAGTACAGTTGCATATCCATATCTATAAATGTAGACTATAAGATTTTTTTGGAGAGAAGTGATGAATTAAATTAATTATTAAATGTTGTCATTGCATCTTGACAAAAACCCTTCTAATGTTCATGACAGTAGTCCTCCGTTTCTGTATGACAAATATGCTTTAAAAGTAAATATTGCAAATGTTTGTTGATGTAAATAGTATTTGATGTGGTGTCCCATGGGCTTCACAAAGGGTGGGTTGCTGTAAAAGGCACACCTTTATCGCATCAGTCAAAGTACAGTAAATAGTTAAGGTTTACTTTTTCACCAGAATTTGAGAAAAGCTTGTTTAGGGCAACAAAGTAAATATATTTCAGTGTCTTGATCAAAGATAAAACAGTTGTTTCCCATAAGCCAACATGCTTTTGTAAGAACAACAACATCATTCCCTTCGGAACGGTTAATCTGCTTGATCTGTCACTATTTAAATGAAAAATGAACATCAATGTGAAATTTCCCTCCCTGCGACGCTATGCCGTAAATTCCCGAATGGGACACAAAACTCATTCTTTGGTACATGGTATACATCTAAAGAAACTCATCAGCAATAATTATAGTTCTAGTCACTGTAGGTCATGAAAATTTGACAGCAAGATTCATTTTTGGTTTTTGTCCTGACCAAAATTGGATTTTACTACTACTAACTGGGATTAATTATGGGTGTACATCTCCTATCCTGGAACATAAATCATCCGGACCTTGTAGAATACATATTTTAATAATTTTTTAAAATGCTTTTGATTATTATTATAATTTAATAGTGCTATAAAAAAAAAAAAAAAATACCTAAAATGTCTTTTTTTTTGTATTATTCTCCCACAGATATACTTCAATTACTTGGCCAACTACATCCCTAATGTTTGGAACTATGAGCAAGGCTGTACCATCTGTGACCAAGACATGGTGGATTTGTCTCAGCTTAAAGTGAGTCATCAAATGAAAGCCACAGTATCTGTTTTTGTTCCTTTTCCTCTAAGCACCAGCAAGTTGTGTCTTGAAATCGCCATTTAAAACAATGAAACATTTCCAGCTCTATTAATACATGCCTGTATATGTTGAGTGAACAACTAGCTATTCCTTGTTTTACACATTCCTTAAATTATAAATGCCCATGAGGAGCCACTTGAGGAAGAGGAAGTTGTGCACTGCTGTGGTGCAGGAAATGGCTTTTGGTTTTAGGACGGTTTCACTTACTGGGGTGTTGCTGTCAACCAGACATCTCTTTAGCGGGCGGCTCAATGTGGGGTTTTATCCACAGGGTAACTTTAAGTGGTTGTCCTGAAAATTTGTCGTAGGGTTCAGCTAAGGTTGGCAAAAAGGACTTTGAGTACATTCCAGTAAGCTTGAGTTACAAATGTGGAAATAACTAATTTCTGCTTGGAATATTTGCCAGAGCAAAATTCAGGTCACAAGCTGACCTGATAATACTGACATATTTATCAACATTTGATAACACACTGCTAAGGTTTTCTAAGAGGGTTCTAGAATGTTATGAAGTTGCGTAGAAATGCAGCAGCAATGTATCTTTTCTTTCATATCAAGAATGAATGCAACAGGATGATAGCATGATTAGCGTGATGAAAGAGTGAATGGTTGCTCGGAGGCATTGCTACATGCTTTTTAGGTTGATCTGGGTAGGTGCTCAATGGCCCAAATCTCTTTAGTAATCTAGTCTCTGATTATGTCTTAGTCCATATGTCGCAAATGTGTAGAATTTTAGACAGTTTTGTGGTCCTCCAGGCAGAAATCATAAGTTTAGTCACTTAGAAAACTATAAGAGCATCAGTCCTCATCAATCCGCATGATATGAGATGATATATTCATAGCACAAACTCTGCAGGGCTGCATTTCTCAAAAGCATTGTGAGATAAGCTGATCGTAGAGACCACTGGAAACAATGGATCTACCATCTACTTAGTCTTATGATGCTTTTGGAAAATGCAGCCCAGGATAGTAAGGGAATTCCAAAACCGTGTTTACTATGAATAAGAATGAATTGAAACAATGGGTAATAAAGGAGCACTGTTCAGTATTAACTATTTACTTATTAGAATTTGTATTACTAGCATGTTGGCTACTACTTACAAAACACATATTCTAGATCCCTTAACCCTTCCTTACATAACTACTATGGCAACTACCTTTTATACTATCAATAAGCAGTAGCAGTATACAATATTTTACATTAAAGAACAAGTGGCAAGAGAACTTTTCCTTTCAGTCATAGGTCAACCTCAGGCAAAACAACAATCCTTTTTTTAACACATCAGACACATTTGGGTTATTTCTAGAAAGCACTGGAAATGGTGATGGTGACGAAACCCAGATTCTGTTGTTTGTCAGGACGAGGGAGTGGCTGGGTCGTACCACTCTCATCTGCTCAGTGGTTTTGGTTTGTTTCTTGAAGAAGGGACAAGGGTTTAAAATCTCACACTGCGTATACTGAGGTTGAAAGGGCCCTGTTAAAGGGAACTGTACTGGTCTAGACTCTGCAGAATCCCTTGAGTCTCCTGTTTAGTCCCTGCTCTTCTGTCGGTAACAATTTAAAGGCTTCTGGCTCGATTCTAGGACACTCCCTTCAGAAACCCAGAGCCAAGGTCGGAACTGGGAAATTACATGGTGCCACTCAGGTCCCGTTTCATCTAGTGAGCTGTGTAGACTGGTCAAGAACCACAAAAACAGTGGTGACAGATCTATATAACCTTAAGCTCAATGTCATGGGAAAGAAGCTTTAACTTTCCAGACCTCCAGCAGCGCTTCTTGCTATGTATAAAAAAATAAGGCTGGATGTTATACATTATTTTTCTATACCATTTTAACCATTGTAGATATATTCGTTATACTATATTCACATTATTCACATAATTCAGACAAGTAATATACAAATCTAGATCAAATCTTGATGTAAAAGGGCTTTACAGAATTTGACTGATATACAGTCACATGTGTCGTATAATACCTATTTTAGTTCAGTTTTATGGTTTAAAAGGTGTTTTTCCTGATTTAAGAATTAAGAGCTTTGTTTTACTTTTTTGAGTCTTTTGGGTTTCCTTTCATTTGTGTTAAGCAATGCGACACTGTTTGTGCTGAATATA
This sequence comes from Enteromius argenteus, assembly GCA_032357425.1. NCBI lineage: Eukaryota > Metazoa > Chordata > Actinopteri > Cypriniformes > Cyprinidae > Enteromius > Enteromius argenteus. The sequence continues at coordinate 8,926,582 of JAUCMR010000059.1, forward strand.
TAATTATAACATAAAACATTTTTTTTATAAAACCCCTACAAGGTTACTAAATATGCCTCTGTGTATTAGTCCAGTGATGGACTAGCCATCCATCCAGGGTGTTTACTTGCCTTGGGCCCAAAACACTGGGATAGGCTCCAGCATCTCTATAGAGGACAAGCTGTTTGGAGCATGGATGCATGAACATGGTTAATAAAATATAACAAAAACATTTTGTTGAGTTCCCAAGCAAAATATTTATATTGCGATACACAATTACTGCGCAATAAAAAGACTCCTACTGTGATATTTTTGGGGGGTTATATTACCTACCCTAAATAAAAACATTGTGAATAACTCAAATTCATAAAAAGTTGTAATGTTTGACCAGACTTTTCTCTTTATCTAAACAGGAATTTCCACAAGTGACTGTTGGCATATACATCGAGCAGCCGACTCCATTCCTGCCAGAGTTCCTCGAGAGGCTCTTGAGTCTAGATTATCCCAAAGATAAACTGAATCTCTTTGTTCATAACACTGTGAGTGTTTGGCTGACAAAGCAATGAGAACCATTTGACCTTTTGGTTTTTAGCCCCTGTCTTTGACCGTGCTTGTCCCACGTCTTGTTCTTCAGGAGGTTTACCATGAGAAGCACATCCAGAAGTTTTGGGAGGAGAACAAGGATGTATTCCGCAGTTTTAAAGTTGTTGGCCCAGAGGAGAACTTAACTCAAGGAGAAGCAAGGAACATGGGAATGTAAGCATCTCTTTAATTTCAGAGTCACTCTCGAAAATATGCAAATAATGAAGTAAATTACAATGCAAAGCTAAGCAATTCAAGCTCTAACTCCTGATCAAATATAAACACAAACCCTCACCACATGTCACCAAACATTTCAGATCCGTACAAATAAAAAATATAGGAATAACATCCGTCTCACCACAAAGCAGTAAATCTGCCTCTCTGATAGCAATGTACTAACAAAATGCAGAAGAAGCTTGTGTGAAGCCTTTTATGTGCTTTTAGTTTAGCACTCCCCAAAACACTGCTGTCTACAAGATTCCCATCCCAGCTCCAAAACTAATTTGCTTGTACATGTCTGCTTTAAAGGGGTAACATGATGTTGCTAAAAATAACATTATTTTTAACCATTACAAACGAGGCATTTGTTGCATCCAGTAGGGACATAATTACTTATTATAATGACTTATACTGCCTTTTTATGCATTTCACTGCGCAGCACCTCATAAACATAACACCATTTGTGATCTGAGAAACGACAAACAACAAGCACGACTCCACAATAAGCAAGTGACAGGCTGTGAGACAGAAGCGCCAGACTGTCCTTGCAAAGTTGGAATTGGCCCATTTTATAGCGTTTGTGCACAGCCAGCATTGACAGACTACTATATCAGGTTCAGGAATCAGTTCTCCGTAAAATGCACTGAACACATCTGAATATTTGGTTTAAACTGTTCTGGAAAAGTTTTAACCACTATTTCTAGTTGGGTCCTTTTCTGGAAGCCCAAAAAAGTAGTTTGTCTTTCACAATGAAACACAGTGTCTCCAAAACATGGCAGCAGCCACAACAGCAAGAATAATAATTCTGACACCTTTCTTTGTGTAACATTTGGGCTGTGTTATGTAAATAAACCCACACAGTGATGTAAATCTGCTTTAGGGCCGTTTTATCTATGCACAAACAGCTTGTAACACTCCAAAGAGAAGGGAAAACTTGAAATTGCATCATATGACCCCTTTAATACAGTTGTGTAGAATACAAGCTAGCACAATATCAAAGTGACATCTGCACACACATGCTGTTCTAACAATAATATAGTATTAGTAATAGTGCTGCTTGTTTAAGTGTCACTGTTACTATTGTTCATATAACGTTAGTAACTTGAATAAACCCCTAACTCCACATATTAAACTTCAGTATGTGATTTGTTGGATTGGTGATGAGTTTTGCACAGACAAGCATACATAACTGACATCCATATGCTTTTAGTGTAAGCAATGTGTCATATGCTATCACATATTTTTAGGGCTACTCTACTGGATGTGCAGTAGACACATGTTTTTTCTTAGCTTTGTTTTTAGCATCAGTGGCTGTTGACATGGTGATATCACTCAACTGTTTGTCTTAATTACTACTGTAGGTTAAAAAAAAAGAAGCTGGTTTGCATAAGATGTCAGAGCAGACTTTAGAAGATGTTTGTTTCCTGGAATTGTGCTTCAGAACAGAGCTTTCTAAGACAATTTAACAAACATTTAAAGAATGATACTCAGAGGAACATCTTATCACTCAGATACCGGTCTTTAATAGTTAAGTATTACATTTTCTCAGATGTTCTTCTGAAAGACCTTATAGGTCAGAAGCTCTCATAGAATTTGGTCTTGGAGAAATAAGAAATGTTAGTTATTATTCAAATCTCTGGCCTTTGTATGCAGTTAAATGTCACATTTCAGGAATTAAAAATGTTCAGCAGAATTCTCTCAATTCAATCTTACTGCAGTTCAAGGGAAATGACATTGCTCTGGATTTTGCTATAATCAATAATGACACCCTCACAATTTTCTAACAGGGATTTGTGCCGGAAGGATCTTTCTTGTGATTATTACTTCAGCATCGATGCAGATGTGATGCTCACCAACCGACAGACCCTAAAACTCCTCATCGAGCAAAACAGGTAGTTTCCCTTTAATCAATGCTGAGCATTTCAATGCTTTGGAATCTTCCACAGAAACAATTTTGTCTGAGAAAACGGACTTGAATCCCTCATGTGCTAAAGCCACAGGAGTATTATAGCCGACTGAATGCAAATCCCTCAAGGTTTAAAAATAAGCAATGGGTGGCTTCCTGTTTTCCCATGGTGCATAGGAACAGTCTGCTCTGTATCGCATGTTCTCTTATAATGCCACTTGACTTTAAATAAGAAACAAGCTGAACTCGGTCACATTTAACGTGACAACCTTAAGCGCTCTTTCGCATGACTATGGAGGAAGCCCTTTTTCAGATATTTTAAGAAGGCTTGGGAACTCTTTCTGCTGGCCTCTTACTTGCGGGGTGAAATTGTAACCGGGAACCTTAGAAATGTGGAATTTAACTTTTCTTGCTTTCACATTGTTGACCAACACTATAATTTCCACTAATGTGTTTTGAATCACATGTTTACCTCAGTAAATTGATATTCTGTATGCCTGTTGAGTTTAAGGTCACAATAGAGGTGAAGGGCTTGACTGTGTTACTTCAGGTCAGTTTCGCGATTATAGGAACAACACCATATAAATCTGCACTCATGTGCCTAAATAACAGGATGGATTCTTCACAACCTGACAAGAATTTATTCTCACTTGGATCATGGTAACCGCTTATGTACTATAAACTTTAAACCAATCCATCCATCCCACCTATTTTCCAAACCAGTTATCCTTCGTGGGGTCACAGGGATGCTGGAGCCTTTCCCAGCATCTCAAGCCACAGTCAGCGGACATCCTGGATGGATGGCCAGTCCATACAGAGGAAATGTTTTTCGTCCAAATTACCATTGGATTGTGAGGGAAACCAGAGCACCCATAGGAAACACATGAGAACATTGCAAACTCAGAAAGGCCTTCTAGTTTAAACCTGGGGACCTTCTTGCCACCATGCAGTATCATTCTGGAAACTTGAATCAGTATAAACTACAGTAAATCTGATCCTGTTTTGTGGTCATCAGATTTCATCATTATATTCAGTTTTCCTATAATTTTTGGGTCTTCTTGTGGTGGCAAAAAAGCAGCATTATTTTGTGCATAGGCCCATCATATATGTACTGTTGCTGATTTCTGTGCTGATTTTTCCTTTTTCCACCTTAGAAAAATAATTGGCCCTCTTGTCACCCGTCACGGAAAATTGTGGTCCAACTTTTGGGGAGCCTTGAGCCTAGATGGTTATTATGCGAGATCTGAGGACTACATTGACATCGTGCAAGGAAAGCGTGTGTGAGTTTCTTTTATTGCATTTATCCTTCTCTGAATCAAAAAGAGTACTCTGTTCAAACTCGGGTGCTCAGTTTTTAGCATGTCCATTGCTCACCAGACCAAAATCTATTTTAAAATAGCATTAAAAATTTGACTTGATATATGACTAAATTTTTTGTCTTTCCTTGTGTAAATAGTGGTGTGTGGAACATCCCCTTCATGGCCCACATCTACCTCATAAAAGGCCAAACTCTGCGGAATGAGTTCAAAGAGAGGAATGTCTTTGTCTTGGAGAGATTAGACCCTGACATGGCCATGTGCAGGAATGCCAGAGACTTGGTATGACCGCTGGAACACAAAGCTGTACAATTATAGCAATTACAGTATTTAATCTACATCAGCAACATTCATAGCATTTATTTTATATTAGTCTAGAGTAGAAACTATTTAGGTGTGCCATGTAATTTAATAGAATTTGTTGCTATGTAATTAATGCGAAAAAAAACCCCACAATACTGTTTAATATTTAAATTTAAATGTAATATTGTATTTAGTATTTATGTTAAGCTCCATCCACAGCATTTGTGGCATGCTGTTTTATTAATTGTGGATTTTGTTGATAGAGCTGAACTGAAATAAGGGAGGAATGTAGGAGAGTAGATATGGAAGTCCCTTTCTGCCACTGTATAAACTGCAACTTTGTGACTTTTTATCTGACTATTCTGAACTGTTTTCTCAGAATAGTGTGACGTAAACTTGGAATTCTGAGGGGGAAAAAGACTCACTATTTCCTTACAATTGTTACAATTGAGTTTATGTCACACAATTCTTCGAAAAAAAAAAAAAAGAGTCAGAATTATAAAATTGCAATTACAAAAATGTCAAAATTACAAAGTTTTTTGGCAGAAACGAGCTTCCATAGACTCATAAAGATTCAGTAGATCATAAAGCAATTTACTTCCAAAAACAGCAATTGTTCTGTATTAGTTTTCATATGTCAATTTAGTCTGATGTCTTAATGCTTTGAAACATCTGCTGCGCCTCTGTGACCAAGAAGTAACTGGCAAGTATTCTAAGTATATCAGTGCGCTATCGTTAAAGCATGGCGTGTCTGTCCGTTTATGGCAGCCTCTGTGATGCATTCAGTGTGTTCTCTGCCCATCATCCTTTCCCTCTCTCCATTTTTCACATCCATAGTGTGACCTTGAACCACTGGGAATGTTTGGCTGTGTGCTTTTTGCTCCTCCTTAAAAAATCTACACCACTAATAACTAACTATGATGTTTTTATAACTGTCTACAACTAACTGCTTAGGACACCTAAAGGCAGTGCATAGGCATTTTCTGAGCAGACAAACCTTAACACAAGAGTGCAAAGGCATCTCTACTGTTCTGGTAGAGTTTAATACTGTACACGTGCTTCGTCTTTATCTTCCCTAATATTCTAATTTCTTTGTCTCTCTCTCTCTCTCTGTATCTTACTCTGTTTATGTCTCGTTATATAATTTACATGGTGCTTTTCCTTCGTTTTAGACAGTACAGAGAGAAAGAGAATCTCCTTCTCCGGAATCATTCCATATGCTCAGACCCCCAAAGGTTCCTCTTATTTTGATTATTACATCATGCATAATTTAAGATTTAAATGTTTTAAAGCAAGGCATCACTTTTCCAAATGGTTAGAAAGTGATATTCCAACCAAACTAAATTACATGTCATAATTAATGCAGATTTAGAAGGAAAGTGTCTACTAACATTTAATACTGTATTTGCTTGCTTGGGGTTCATATGCATAATCTCAAGATCACAAGCATTGTTGTCAAATTACAGAACATATAGTCCCAGAGGACTGGGTGGAACAATTTTGAGATGAAATACTATGCATGTGGAAAAACCTGTTGTTTCATGGTTTTTCTATTCCATAAATTTATGTGCATGTGCTGTTAGGCATTCAAACATTTGATTTAAAACTACGGCCATTTATGAATGCATCTCGCACTGACGGATGTGTTCTCCTAACAAGCGGAATCCTTTGGAAAAGTGATGCTAATGAGTTTGATAAAATACATCTGCTTTTTCTGATAGGGTTAACCTGGACAAAGCACCAAATATTATATATACAGTGAACCACGATATTCTGCATATTTTTCTACACAGTGGTGGAAAGGCAAATGAAGGGTCAACAGATAAACAGATTCCCTTCATTATAGTTTTCCCTGCAGTAACATCTATATCCAAGAGCAACCCCCTTCCAAGCACACTAGTGCCAGTAACAAGAAACTTACCCTCACTACCTTAACTTATCTCAGTCTAGGTATTTCTGCAGCACTTGTTACATTTATATGTTTGGATTGGAATGAACAATTAGACTTATATGTTTGAAATTGGTTAAAGACATGTTTTGGTAAAGCCTAGACTGAGAGTAAGTCTGGATCTCCTCACACTTAGGTGCAAGAACCCTTGTCCCTGCTTCTAGTATAGTAAAAAGGAATGTTGATTCCTGAAGTTGCACTGTTCCCAGCATTTCCCTGTGTTCCCGTTCCAATCCCTCTCACAGCCCTTCCCAACATCTGTCCTCAATTGTTGTTGATTATACATTATCACAGATTATGCCGATAATTTGTGATTTGTTTTGATCATTGACTTATTTGCATGATGTTTTTTTTTTTTTTTTTTACATTTTACATTGTTTCATTTTTGTTACCATTCGACTTTTGCATTCAAGACATCATTTGTAGTATCTAACTGCCTTTTCTTTGTCCGCCACAGGGAGTTTTCATGTATGTTACAAATCGTCATGAGTTTGGAAGGCTTATTTCGACTGCCAACTATAACACATCTCATTATAACAATGACCTCTGGCAAATATTTGAAAACCCACTGGTGAGTGACTAGATGATTTGTGATCAAATTCTTTCTTTCTTTCTTAAGTGTCTTGTCCAATACATAAACAGCAGGATCCAGACGTGTTCATTTAGTGCAACATTTGTCCTCAATTATGTGGAGTGCTGATGTGGTAAACATACAGTAAATCAGTGTTGACCTCCATCTAGGTTTTAGTCCGCCTGCTGAATGAATCCAGGGCTAATCGCTGATTGCAATTAGGTTAGTCAATAGGCTAAAGTACTAATCCTCTTTCTTTTTCACAGGACTGGAGAGAGAAATACATCCATCCCAACTACACTCGAATTTTCACTGAAAACCTCTTGGAGCAGGTGAACAGACATTCACATTTATTTAATGTGTCTTAGATGCCTTACGGGTAGAAAAGGAACAATCATTCCACCATGTAGATTTAGTTAAAATTCCAGAAATGTTCACTGCAACCTGGTCTCGTAAAAAATATGTACCTCTGTGCACTTTTTTCTAAAACACAGTGTCATCCTGGCATATTTTTATTACGTTGACATAGGTAATATTGCTGTTTTTATTATTTTGCTTTAGTTACATATTGCGATGCAACCATGCCATTTCAACTACCTTTTATGCAGATTTGAACTGTTTTGTCAAACCGTTTTACACGGTATTCAATGCCTTATCGCATGATGTACCGAGTAAATCCACCGTCTATGAAAACCATAGATATGAAGCTGGATATGTGTGATGCTAAAGTTCAAAAGCACCAGTTTTCAAAACTCCACTGATGTACTAATTGGTACGTATTCCGTGACTCGCTAAAAAGCGCACCAAGGTACGTTAATGCCATGAGACCAAGTAGATTCACTGACTTACCGACCAGGGGCGTGTTGTCCAAAAGCAACTATAGTCGCAAGTTCCATCGTTACCAATATAGTTTAATGGAACTAAGAACTATAGTTAGATAACAATGGCTTTGGGAAATGAACCCCAGACTTGTGGGATAAAGATTTGCAAAAGTGGATGCAGGTAGGTGGGTGCAAATGCAGAACCATTGGTTGTTCTATACTCTTGGTCTGAAGATCAAGTGACCATGTTTTTGGAAAAAAAAAAAAAAAAAAAGTTTGATGAACATTGCAGTATTCCATAATCTAGAGATGACTGGACAAAGTGAGTACTTAGAACCCAACAGAAAAATGCATGGCTCCATGATGTGTCCAAGAAACATTGTGTATATAGCTCCTACCCAATCAAACACACCTGAATGAGCTAATCAAAGTGTTTAGGTACTGAAGTCTGCAGGATGGTAGCTCTACAGGAGCAGGGTTGAAGATTCCATTCTCTAAAGCCTAGTTTGCCTTTTTGAGACTGTAAATCTATGTGCTACTTATGACTGATTTTGTGCTCCAGGGTCACATTTAGTGTGAACGTGTGTTAATGCTGAAATAGCCAAACTTGTGCTGGATTTTAAGGACAAAAGTTGACCTGATGATACTAAGCACCTGTTTATGTTTCTGCAGCCATGCCCAGATGTTTTCTGGTTCCCTGTGCTTTCGGAGAAAGCCTGTGATGAGCTGGTGAATGAGATGGAAAATCTTGGTTCGTGGTCTGGTGGAAAACACGAGGTCAGATAAACCCGCCGGCCTTAAAACAGTCTGTACACTTTTTACAGGGGTTGGCCATGAATGAAAATAGACTTAAACATGTGTAACTACAAAAATTATAAAGATTTCTATTCTTAATATACAAAAATGTGTAAATATTTAGTAATTCACAAATTTACCCTTTTTTTGTGGAAATGACTTCACACAGTAGTACAATTGCTGATAACATTTTAGGTTTTTATCATTGACTGATTGCCCAGTCATTGTGTTTTTTTGTTGCAGGACAAGCGTATCACTGGAGGCTATGAGAGTGTCCCGACAGATGATATTCATATGAAACAGATCGATTATGATAAGGAATGGCTGCACTTTATCAGAGAATTCATCTCCCCTGTCACGCTCAAGGTCTTCTCTGGCTATTACACCAAGGTGAGCCAGTCTGTATGAGTCTGGACACTGTCATGATGAGCTGCTATATCAGAATGTCTGAGCATGTGTTGAGGAATTTCTCACCTCTACCTCGACCTCATCTTTTGTAAAGCATTTTATCTTTTAATGCTGGCTAGGAGGAAACCCATGAAGCCTGTAAAGAGCATGAATATATTTTACCCCAATTTAGAATATTTTAAGATTTAGGGTCATTATAATCATTCAGATCACAAGAAGCATTTGAGTTCTTTGAGTGTGGGTAATTTTTTGGTATTATATAATTATTGCAGATTTGCATTCAGTGTTCTCATTAGCAACCCATTTTAAGAATCAGAGAATCATTATCACTATTATGAATCATGTTAAATGGGGAATTTGGAAAATATCTGTAACCTTTTTTTACTTTGTGGGGTGAAATATGACCTTGAAGTTCATCCATTAAGTCCGGCTGATTTGACTTATAGCTTCACACACTCAAATGCAATCACTGAGCTGCTAAGTAGGGCATTTTGTATAATTTGCCCAATTTAAACAAATTTTGAATTTTGTCAGCCACCGGCATCTTTTTAGTACATTACACATCTGCATGATTTCTGAAGGCTTATTACCACAGCCAACCAAAACACAGCTTGCTAGATGTGCTTTATTTGGTTTTTGGTTGACATGACTCATGGAATGAGTCAGGACATCTTTTTCTCTGTATTTTTCAACTTTCTCTCTTCCGCGGTTCTCTTAGGAGGGCTCTGTCCACTGTTAACTGGATAAGCGCTGTTAGTTCTCTGGTTGATTTGACTCATGGAATGTGAACTCTGGTTGGCACCATGAGTCTGAGTTCTTTATGGGTCATCTATTAAAGGGATAGTAGACACAAAAATATAATATATAGCACTAATCCTTTCCAAATCCATACACATTATGTTTCAGAAGAAATCAGAAGTAGAATTTCAGAATCTTTCAGAATCATCTTCTATACAGTAAATTTTTTTAAGTCTGTTTAAAGTACCATACACTCCAATAGTCCTTACTGTACCATTTCAAATCTTCCAAAGCCACACAATAATTTAATGTGTGGACCAAAACAGACATTTTAACTTCAATCTGTCACTGTTTGGATAAGACCTAATTGAAAATCCTTTACCAACTGTTTGTTCCACAGAAGACAAAAAGTTTAGGTAAGCAAATCTGTCAGATACTTTCGAGAGTTGTTTTTTTAAAAATTATTATTATTTTTTCTTAATTAGCTTTAAACAAACTGGGAACGTTACATTGTATACTGCAAATGTAAGTGTAGACAACAGGGTTTACCCAGCCATTGTTTGAAAATATTGTACATAAAGTGCTCCGCTAGCTATTTAACTGACTACATATGACATGTAGATGTATGTATATATGGTCACCGTGATTTTGCCAAGTAAGACATGATCCTGGATCAACATCTTTTGTTGATCCTGGATCAACATTACTGTCC
>JAUCMR010000059.1:8936979-8960306 GCA_032357425.1 Enteromius argenteus
AACAAGGGTGTAGAAGCACCTAACCATGATTATAAGCCTAAAACAGATATTTCCAGAAAAATTATTCCTCAATTCTGGTTGGTTGATTGGAATGTTGTTCCAGGATCAACAAGGATGTTGATTCAGGAACATCTTGTACTTGGTGAAATCACGCTCACCATGTATATACCCGTACACGCATTCATATAACATACACATGCTCATATATTATAAACATACAAATACTTCTACGGTACATATACATCCGAACACCTTATACATATAGATTGTACCCGTCCAATACACTCGTACACTCTAACCTTGAATACTCTCAAATTCTTAAAGGCATATATTTACAACCCACATTTGTCTTTATTAAGATAATTGACAGTGAAATAATGTAACTACAAATACAAAGTAGTAACCAGTGACTATTATACCTTTCGTCTCTGTATAAACCCTCTACAGTATAAATAAACAATTATATATCTACCATTCCTATCAGATATTGTCTGTTTATCTACAAATGGTACTTGTTTTTTATGATAATTGCGACTCTATACCCTCACTAGCACTAGCACTCGTATCCCCCATAGCGTTGCTCAAGGCCTTGCCCTGATCGTCGGCATCTTCATGTAATTTGCAGTCTTTTTTCAAGTGTTTTGGCATTGTTGTGGTTGTATTAACTTGTAGACTTACTTCTGAACAACTTTAGATGTTAAACATAAAATTTCAGATTCATTTATAATTTGGAAATCCAAAATAATTCTCCATGCGAACCGGAACCGGAACCTCGAGAGTTGGGTTTTGATTGTGTCTCCTATCTGTTTTTCTTTCAGGGTTATGCGATCATGAACTTTGTGGTGAAGTACACTCCAGACAGACAAGCTTATCTAAGACCACATCACGATTCCTCAACATTCACCATTAATATTGCTCTCAACAACAAGGGCTTAGATTTCCAGGCAAGTTGATATACTGGCCTTACGTTTCTTAAAACAGGTTTTAAAAACAGTGTAAAATCACAACTTATTTCCTTCCATTTCAGGGTGGAGGTTGTCGATTTCACAGATATAACTGTTCCATAGAGTCTCCTAGAAAAGGATGGAGCTTCATGCATCCAGGTAGACTCACCCACCTTCATGAAGGACTACCTACGACCAACGGTACACGCTACATAGCAGTGTCCTTTGTAGATCCTTAGACTCACGTATAGTTCTAGTAGTTCTACACTAGGAATTTACTAGCCTTCATATGTTTGTGTAGTGTCAGCTGTTCGTCTGTTTTTACTGATTTATTCTTGGTTTATTTGTTGTGTGGCTGTTGTATTTGCTGTCTTTTGAAACATTTACTACTGTCGAGAGAAAATGCTGTTCAATAGAAGTTTAATAAAGTTTATGGAAGCATTCACACAAATACAAACACGCAGGCAGAATTTCATACATATAAACATTGTTTCACTACTCGAAATGAGAGATTTGACCATAATCTTTAAACTAGTAAGCATTCAAGTGATTCTAATTTCAATAAAACAGACACCACATTTTTCTTATATTTTAACATTCCAATAAACACAGAAATATTTTAGTGCCATTGCAACACAATTAAGAGCAAAGGATGCGCATTATTTGTGTAATTGCACTTTATCATTGCATTTTAATCATTCTTCTGTTACCGCAGAGAATGATGCAAACATTGTGCAAGACAGTTACACTTATAAACCCTATAAAGTATTGTTTTCTGGACAACATTTGGGCTATTCTTCCTCAACAGCACATGAAATGTCTAAACACTCAATTGCACCAACATTTAGAGTTCCACCATATGTTCAATATCAGTTAGTTTCTGTTGGGATCCTCTAACGGACAAACCCCCAACCCAGTGAGCACTTAGATGCTCCAAGCTCATAAACACAAAAGGAAAGTTGGTAAAAAGGAAGATGAGCTCAAAGTACTGTAAAATATTAATGTTAATGGTATAACACATGACTTCAGTGGTTCCTCCATGTAGAAGCTGACCATGTTTTTTAAAAAAAATATGGACCCTAATTACAAGGGTTACATGATATGAAACTATGAATATGCTGTAAACAAAGTATAATTTTGTATGTTTGCACAACAAGAAACGGCAGGATTTAAAATTAATCCTAGTGGATTTTTTTTTTTTTTGTGGACAATGTTTTGCTAAAGGTGTTTTTACTGTAAAATACAAGGTAATACTGCCTTATTTTCTGAACTGAAAATGTCAAATGATTTACATTCTCTTGTTCCTTGCAAATGTTTCAGCCAGGTCAGTCTCTTAACTTATTTTGAAATTGTTGAAATAATAAAAGATGTTTTTAAAGAGAAATGGCTGCCTATATTTAGTTTACATTTCGCTCTTTTTATTTTTTTAATAAAATACAAATATCATCAAGCCAGATCAAAATCCAATAAGTCTAAAAAGTTAACTGCTAAACATGTGAAAATACAGTGCAGCTATAGAATATTCTAAAAAAAATACACTTAAGCAAATATGACATGCCTTGAAACATCCGCATTCCAATCATCCTACTAATGTAATATAGTACATGTGTGAACACTAACATGCCCATCACATGACACTTGTTCTGTCAAACCATGCAAGTCTCCTTAGAATCAATCACCAGAGTTTAGAACTTAAAGTGTTGACACAGAGCACATGTAAACAAGAAAGAGATTGCAGATTTATGCAATCTATGATACATGGTCAGTGACACATTCTTGAACCCGTCTTTAAGTGAGATTGATTTTACCCTACTGATTAAAGGAATGTATGGGGGAGTCAATATGCAGCTGAATCATTTTTAACTGGAATCAGAGATGAGTTTAAACCTTGAAAAAAGTCATAAGTGAGCAAAGCAGCTAAACACCCTTTATAAATCAACCAATAAAATTTATACTTGTATCAGTAGAATCTATCAGATCTGCTCCAACTGTCACTAGCTATGTTTCCATCCAAAGATTGGAATTAAACTTATGCGCAAAACTGGAATATTGCATAAAATGTATGCGAATAAAGCACCGTTTCATCCAACAAGTCAAAGAGAACAAAACGTCATTTTCAGGTAAACCGTGGCACAAAATATCAATAATAAAATATTTTTCTAATTTCTAATGTGCGCATAAGTTTTTGATGCGCATTTGTAGAATTATGCGCATCTTGGTGTTTCTGTGCAGCGTTTTTTTATTTGGTATTTACAGCCCAGTCTCACGGCAATTATACGAGGTGGCTAATTTGTACAAATTCGTATGACCTCACTCGTACAAATTCATATGATTTTTGCTAAATCGTATGTATGTGAGTTGCCAATTCATATGAATTTGTACGAATGACCTACACCAAACTCTGCCCCTAAACCTACCCATCACTGTGGTTTAGATAAAGCATACAAAATTGTGAGTGAGGTCGTACGAATTTGTACAAATTAGCATGAATTTTCCAATTATGTGCATTTTCGAATACATGTTGGTATTCCAGAACGCATATACGAATAGGTGGATGGAAACATAGCTACTGAAATGAATGACTCTGGGATTCTTCGTAACTGCACATCATTGTCAATGTGAACTGCTCAAGCTACATAAAGTTTGAAAGTTGCCATAGCAAAGGAAGGTGGAGGATATGCCCTCTGATGCTGAAGTGTGAGATCTTTTTCCTTTCCTTCATCTTTCGTCTTTTGGTTGGGGTTTGCTGGGAAAACTCTCTAACTTGTTCAATGTTTCCGTCTGGGTCTGCGGGTTTGAGAAGCTGCTGAAAAATGCAGCGAAAGAGGGAGGCATGCAGGTCAAAGACACGAGCACAGCAGCAGGCTACAGAAAGATCCCTTTATGGCCGCTCTCCCCCTGCACACGGCTCTGAAAGATGACATTGATGCAGGGCAGCGGTGCAGGAAACTCGCAAGGCTAATAAACTTACTGGTTTGCTGAGGATAACTTATCAAACAGAGCTGAGAGGGAAAGCTGTAGTCAAGTCGATCAGTATGAAAGGTGAAAGGAAGTGTGAAGTCAGATCAGGCCACTTGGCTAGATTTATTATTTTTCTGACACACTGCACATTTTAGGAGAGGTCTAACTAGGGGTGTTTAGTTCATATAAGCTACAAATGCTCTGCATACACAATTCATTTAAGAGAATGGTTAATTAAAAATAATAATACATTGCTATAAATTTCTTTGTAATTTGAGGTGTGACAAAATAGTGGGAATACATGTGTAACTTAGCATAACTAACTTGACTGAGGAGGTATTTCCACAACACCGTTTTCAAAAAATTTGGTCATTCATTTACACAACAATAGTGATGTTGTGTAAATGTTCATTCATTTCACCTTCTTTCCACAACCGAATACATGTGTACATGTGGGTTTCTTTGGAAAGCTACAGTAACTGCTGGCCTGGCATGCATAATACAGCCTGGTTTTTTTTGGCATTTTGTCACATTTTAAGTGAATGGGGACTGTTTTGACAACGATGTCATCAGTATGCAACTTTTTAGAAACAAAAAGAAAAAACGGCATTGTTCTTAGTACAATCAAGCAAGACAAATATCCACTGAAAACATATCTTCTTACATTTTTTGGCACAGACAAATATTTTTTTAAAGTATCCTTAAGAGTTTTTTTTTTTTTTTCCTATGTTTGACAAATCTTCCATGGCATGTAACTATGTGGGAAAGCACTATGTGTCTGTCAGCTGCCAATGTGTTACTTATTTGTCATCTTTGATAAATGACATAGAACACCTGGTTAAAAAATTTGCTATTTGTCACAGGGTCTTACATGTCATGTAATGTATTAGTAAAGCTTTAAAAATGCTGTGTGTACTTTATGACAGCAGCAGCACCAAATGGAATTCAAAACAATATATATTAACACAGTGTCCTAACTACACGTAAACACATGACAAAAGATATGATATATTTTCCATGTTAATCAGACAAGTGAAATTCCTATTTTAGAAATGGTTTCTATTTCTTCAACGTCGCGGCTATATTCAAAGTTAAATGTGTCTAATATGAGATTAAATATAATTTTGCATGACATTTATGTCATGAAAGCAACAACAGATAGTTCACCTCAGATCTTGAAAAGAAATCAAAGCAAAGATGTCTGTTAAAGCCAACAAAGTCTCACGACCAATTCGTACAAGGTACATACGATTTTGTATGATTTCTCTAAACCCCAGTGATGGGTGGGTTTAGAGGCGGGGTTATGTGTAGGTCATTCGTACAAATTCAGACTAACTGGCAACCCGTAAAATACATACGATTTAGCAAAAAGTGAGGTCATATGTGAGGTCGTGGAACGCATTTTCATATTTTCAATTGAAATTCTTTTGTATTTCAGTTTTGTATCCAAATTCACTGTCAACATTGAAATCATGTCTTTGCACCTTGCCATACTTCATAATGATGTCAGTTTAAATCCTTTAATCCATATTTATGGATATGACATTTTATGTTTACATTCTTCTAAAGTAGCCTACCAAGGAACACACAGTACATTTATTATAAGATGCTTACTCCGGAGGTAAATGTGTGATACATAAAGGTAATATTGAGTACTATTAGGAATAAGTAGTTACCATAGCAGATGAGAGACTAAAGTTCTTCAGAACATGTTACACAGATAAATGTATTAATTTGAAATCTCAGGGTGGGTAAATGATTTTATTTCTGATTAATAAAATTATGTACAATCATTCAGCACAACAGACCTGCAATGCTGCTGGATAACCGAAACAGTCTCATGACCAATTCGTATGTATTCGTACGAGGTGCCAAATTCGTGCTAATTCGTACAACCTCACTCGTACGATTTTGTACGATTTGTCTAAAACCCCGTGACGGGTAGGTTTAGGGGTGGGGTTAGCTTTAGGTCATTCGTACAAATTCATACGAATTGGCAACTCGTAAAATACGTACGATTTAGAACAAATCGTATGAATTCGTACGAGTTGGATAACTGATAAGATAGCAACAGTTACCTCAGGCTGTTAACAAAAAAAAAACACTGAAAGGAATATTTTTTCACCACCTTGAAGATGAAGGGCCATTATCTGTTAACAGCTTATCCTTGGAGAAAAAACTAAGTGAAGTAAAAAAATTGTATCATATGCATGCACGGATTACAGAACGTGCCGTAGGGGCCGCAGCCCAGGGGCCCGTGGTTCACAGGAGGCCGGTGACCTAAGGTTGCGTGAAGGTTCTACTCAGGGACAGACGCGAACAGTCAGGAAACGTTGCGTGAAGGTTTCGGTCAGGGGGTGTTGCGAACGTTGCGGGAAGGTTTCGCTCAGGGGCACACTCGACTTTGAGTTAAAGTATCACCCAGGGGCCCAAGAGAACCGCTGGCCCAGGGGCCCAAGGGACCCGTGATTCATCCCTGATCATATGCGTTTTGAACCATCATCAAAAATTCATTATGCTTACCTTGTTAAAAACAGAAGGCCCAACTGGTGTACAATCTGCTGAAATGATGTAATTTATAGTTATCAATGTTATAGTTAAATCATTTATAACATAGTATATGTACTTTGCTTCATACTACTACTTCTACATTGATAAATTTTCAAATTGTTGTATTAATTATTATAAACAATTAAAGACATTTTTATTTTCACATTAATCTTGCCATTCCCAAACAGTTTCATTGAGCAAACAGTGTTTTAATAGTGTGTGCTACTCAAAGCATTGTACAAAAGCCATCAAGAAAATGCACCTTTCACAGCTTTTAATAATTTTTACGAAACAAAAGTTGTACAACACACTTCCCTCTTCCACTCCTCTGCCACACCACCGCTGAAAGTCACCTTGTTCATTTGTTATTGACGGATTGACAAAATTCGTCCACTACTGCCACCAGGAGTGTGAACCAATACTACAACCCAGATGTCATTAAAGAAACCAATCAAAATCTTCTGTTGGTTTGTACAGCCCATTTGCAGGATATTTCCACTTAATTGCAGCTGGCTCTGACCAAGCTTGTCACTGGAATCTTGTTGTGTTGCATGTAGTTAGGAGACATGTTAAAAAGTTTCCTTAACACATAGTATGAATGGCTTACCTAAAGATGTTTAATTCCTAAAACAGCTATTAAAAATTGTACATTCATGGTGTCCATTTAAGGTCAAAACCAGGAAATCATGGTTTGGTGAAGGAAATTCCAGAGTCATTGTTGAATGTGTAAGTCAATTGATGTGTCCCTCTAACTGCAGTGGCCACTGACAGGTAATGATTACACAGCACAAACCTTACCACATAAGGAACTTGGCCACCCATCTGTTTATGTCTAAGAAGATATCCAGACACACAAATACCCTTTCCATTTCTCTAATTACACTCTCACACATTTATTATGGGGTGGAGCAGAGGTAAGTCTGGGTCTTTAGAGTTATCACTGGGTGGAACCGCCCTGTTTTCTGAGCCATCAGGGTAGAGTCTTTTGTTTAGCAGTTGGCAGAACGAAGGCTGGTGCCCACAAACCAGTGCCAAACATCCAACACAGCAGACTAACCAAACAGTGTTTGCTTACAGGCTAGAGTTTAGGTATTGAAACTATTCTGCAATTTATGGCACAGCTATTACGGCACTTTATTCTTTACTAAAAAGGCCAGCATGATTTTGGAAACTGGTCTTCTGTGTTCTAGTGTTCCTTATTTTTCAAGTTCTATATTCAGACAACAAATTAATTCTGTGACCATGATTGGGTATGGTCTTAGTTCATTTGGTACAAGTGGATGAGAACATTCAGATCTTTCTGGTTTGGAGAAAATGATCAGAGGTCTGAAACTCAGACATGACATCAGGCGTGTGAAAGGAGCAATGTAGACATTTCAGACGTTTGAAGAATAGCTCACCATCTAAACGAGACCTGAATTCACTTGACTCCCCTAATTTGGGATGGTAAGTGTGATTGAAAGGCCTTCGGTGTACCTTCAGTGAGACAGACATTTCACCACAGCTGGACCGGCATGGAAATCTCAGGGGGAAAAGATGGGCCGGTGAGTCAGCCCCTATTTTAACACATGGAAAAGTACTAATGGAGAAAATGATGAGTAACAGAAAGTCATGACAAGCTCTCAAGGATATGCTGTCCTATTACAATAACAGTGAGTGTTAATGTGCCTGTATGCGTGATAGTCTGTGTGCAGTTGTGAATGTGGTATGGATGGTGCATTTGGGTGTTCAATTAGCTTCAAGACAAAAATAGACTCTTGGTTTCTAGCCATGCTGAGAATTTGGTTTTATGCAGCCTTAATCTTACTTATGAGTTTGTAAGTAGTTGTTATAATCTGATATGTGTTCAAGTTATTTTATTTGAAATTCATGAGTTTGCGCTTCCTTATGATAATAAATAAGCGTGTTTGGCGTGCTGTCCAGGGGGTGAGCCGGGAGATCGGTGGATTCAGAGCCCTAGTAGTTTGAACCCTAGTGAGGGCTGAGCTCAGTGTTCGGCTCGAACCCCGTGCCCCCCGTACAGAAAGGCGCAAAATGAGGCGGAGAAGGGGCAGAGGAGGGATGCATAACGAGATAAGGAAGGGAAGGAAGTGAGCTGTATTTAAGGAGGAGACTTTCGAATTGATTGGGCAGAGCGAAATAGGATTGATTGAATAATGTGGTGCCGGTCGTGTTTAATCATGCATGTGCGCTCCTCCTGAAATTTGTTTATCAACATCACTAAAACATTAATTTGAGGAAAAATAGCAGTTTTGCATTTGGGTTGTCACACGGGTTTTCGTTTTTATTTACCATACTATTTATTTGATCTTCAATTAAAATGTTTAAAGAATGTCTTTAAAACAGGTCTATGTACAATTACTGATTGTCATAGATCAGGGGTTATCAAACTTGATCCTGGAGAGCCAAAAGTTTAGCTCCAACTTGCCTCAACCCACCTGCCTGTAATTTTCAAGTATACCTAGAAAGACCTTGATTAGCTGCTTCAGGTGTGTTTGATTAGGGTTGAAGCTAAACACTGCAGGACACCGGCCCTCCAGGATCGAACTTGGTGACCCCTGTCATAGATGTTAACAATTTTACTACCTACAATTTGACACACCCCACAGTGCTAAAACAAACCATGTAGGTAGGCTGCTCATTTTTGAACAACTCATTTCACAGCTAAAGGAGTTTTGCGAACCACATAGTCTTAACATAAATATGCTGTCATCCTCATGAACTCTATACTGAACATTGGCTAAATGTTTTACTTGAGATTCTGTATTTGAATCTGTTATCTGCTCAAACTAATTAAGTGAAACTTGACATTTTGTCTATTTGGATGATATCTAAAGTTAACAGAATGTTTTCTGTATTGTGTCATTTATGCTCTTTAAAAAAAAAAAATAATAAAAAAAAAAGAAAAAAAGCTTTTTTCCTTTTGTTGTGCTATTTTGCTTATGTGGTATTATCATATTTTTCTGAAACCCAGGGTGTGAGATCACACTGACTTCCAGATGGTTTAAAGGACATTTAGCCTCTGGGCAACACAGCCAACACTCCATAAAAGTCCGCTCATTCTTTTTATTTAGTGGGCAGTGAATGTGGGCAGCTGCCACTGGGGCCCTGTAGGTCCATTTCAGACCTCTCACGGGCCGTAGAGCTAAACACAGACACCACAATTGCAAAATATGTGTTAAAAATGCCTACTGCCCTCATAGTTAAGACCAGTCATTTTGCGCTAACGCCCAGAGCCATTACTACTTTTTCAGGTGAGTGGTATATCCTTTCTCCTAAACAGTAATTAGGGTTGATTGTATGCTTGTAAGTGCATCAGCTCATTTACTTTCCAGCCATGAGATCCACTACCGGATTGTTTTAAATGCAGGGCAAAGCCCATTTAGCCAAATTACACAGCAACACTCTGGAAAAACAATCTAAAAGCTAGAACACTCCCAGACATTTATCCTTCATCTTATGGAAAGACACAAAAGGAGATCTTTACCCACAAACAGTTTCATGAGAAGGGGTGCGTGGCACTGTCTCCAAGGCTGTCTTATTTTTTTTTAATACCTACCCTCTCTCTCGAATGGATTTATGAGTCTAGTTGAGGGTAAAAGGGTCGTTGGCAAGAGTTCCTGTTTGAGAGCTAAGGGTTTATGATGTTGACACTGAGGTGTTTCTGGAAATTGAAAGAGATCACATGCGTGTTTGTGTGTGCAATCATAAAAGTACGATGCCTACAGGTCCAATCTGTCAGCATGCTGAGCCAACCACGGCCAGACACTGAGTACATAGAAAATCAGTCAAGTTTGTGTGTCAAACAGTCTGTTCTGACATAGACACATACTTTATGTGATTTTACAGGATGAATGGACCCAATGAAGTCTGTTTTTTTCACAATAGTGTTTCTCTTTCTGTGCTGCCAGACGATGAGGAAGAGGAAGACTTCGGGGTGGATTTAATGTGTTTTTCAAGCTTGAGCAGCGAACCAAAACTCTCCTTCATCAAATCTGACGGTCTGAGTCAATAGGGCCGTAACTCCACAAAGTGCACCTCAGTGCTCCTTTCTGCCCGATTTGGCCTTTGTTTATCAACCTGAACCACATGTGTGCAAGCAACTGCAAATGCCCAGAAAAAACAAACATCTAGTCTTCTGTAATTCAACAAATGGCCTGTGGGAAAACCTTTACGAGAAGCAAAACAGAATTTTCAGTCAAAGCGGCTGAGTTCAAACAGGTGTATGAAAGTTCTTTGAGGTATGTCAAAGATGTGAGTCTGAAGGATGTAATCAAAGGCAGTAAATCTGTTCACCTGTCTCTGATAAATCATTAAAAATCTGCATGCATTGGGCGCATCCCTGTCATGTTTGTTTGCAGTGCTGTCATCTCGTGTTTGGGTTGATGCATCTTGCATCACGGCTGTCTGCTCAGTGTTTATTACTGATTATTGCTGCCCACCTGGGGGGTGTCTCTCAAGAGATATCCAAAATGAGTACTTTACACACATACACATCAAACATACGACACACACACTAACAAAATATCCACCTTTTTCCTCAACGTGGAAGTAAGCCTATGGGTGAGGCTTCCGGTTTGTTAGATGCTAAAGATAAATAACGAGGAGAATGACAACGTGCAGTAAATGGTAAAACTGTTTGCACTAAAGACCAGTGTGTTCATAATTAAGATAACACATTAAAATAATATCATAAGTCACACCAACTTTCAAGCAGCCATATCACCCTGCAGCTCAAGACTGGTTGCCCACTGAAGCTAAGCAGAGTTGAGTCTGGTCAGTACCTGGATGGGAGACCTCCTGGGAAAACTAGGTTGCGGCTGGAAAAGGTGTTAGTGAGGCCAGCAGGGGGTGCTCTCCCTTGTGGTCTGTGTGGGTCCTAACACCCCAGTATATTGACAGGGACCCTTCGCCCACTGTCCACTGACCATCATGGCCTCCTAACAATCCCCACATCTCCTCTCCACCAGTAAGCTGTTGTGTGGTGGGTGTTCTGGCCCAATATGGCTGCCATCGCATCATGGAGGTGGATACATCCCATACAATTAAACTTCTTGTACCTTGTATCCTATTAAATGACCAAATTCCCAAACCTTGCATAAACAAACTTTCTTTTGTGGTATAAATCCAATCCACACCATATAAAACTGAAAGACATTGTACTCTGTGCATTTAAACACAGTTTCTTGTTCAGTGTTGTGTTAATGTGCATTTCACACAACTAGTTATGAATTAGGGGCATCAGCTACAGCATTGATTCCCAACCGCTTTCCTGGAGGGACATTAACAGTACAAATATTTAAAATACTTTCTAATCAAACAAAACATGTGTTTAAATTCACTAGATTGTTAGTAGAGTTTCCAAGACTGGAAATAGTTGATTTAGATAAGAGTGCCCAGTACCTCCAGGAGCAGGAATGTGAACAGTAGATCGGCCCTGAATTTTCGGAGTCATTTCAGTTAACTTCAGGCTTTTTCACAAAGCAGCAAATAAAGGAATGCTCAACAACAACTTGAAATATGGAAAGTTTAGAATATTTATAATTTAATATTCTGTAACTGCCTTAAGGCCTTTCCACACTGACAGCAAAATCGTCAAAATGAATATCGGACAATACAAAACAACAGATTCCTATGGATGCTTCTACAAAGACCACAAACATTCGTACACCTAAAATTTTTTGAACCAGTCCAACAAATCTTTTCAGTTTTGCAAAGCGAAAACAAAGAGAAAGAGAACAAAAAAGCGGGGAAAGGAAATAAAAAGATGTACAACTGTATAATGAGGTATTGTTGGCCTCATCTCCTGCCTCACCTTCCTCTGACATTTGTCTTGCAGTTTCATTGGTTGTTGCTCATGGCTGGTCCTCGGTATTTGGGACAGTGCTCACGCCTGACTAGTCAGCCAAATTTCAAAACAGTCTGAAATCTGTTGTAGCATCTGTGACTAGTCCAAGCACGTCTCACAAGTGCTTATACTAGACTAGAAGACCGTCTGGGATAGGCACATGCTGAGAGTTGGGTACAACCCGGGGCTTTTTGTTGCAGACTAAAAGCATGAATGGGCAACAAGCTTCAGTCTTGTAATGTTTGCTTGGCTTAAGATAAATGTCTTACATGAATCAGTTCCCTCCAAATTTAGTAAATGAGGTGGCTGTTGAATTCTCTGGCAAGACGAAATAGAAAATACTTCAAACGGAAAGTTAAGACACTGTTAGAATAATTGTTGGAATTAATCAAACATTCAGCATCAGTAATTAAAAAGCAACATACAGATTCAATTGATAGAGTATATCATCAAATGGTTAGATCTAGCCAAGAAAACCTCATAGAAGTGCAATTACATTACAACCCCCAGGCATATCAGATTTTGTACAAACCTAACATTGAGTCAACCCTAAATTTGGGATGCTAATCACGGGTCTCCATGATTAGAAAGGAAGATGAATTGTTTCACTATGGAAGAGAGCGAGAGAATATCCCACACAGGCAGACTGAGTTTTTTTGCTGCTGTGGTTTAAATCAAAGCTGACTATCCATGACAGCGAATAACCCGTTCAATTAGAGCCAACCATGCGCCAATACTCCAGACTTAGCCCAGTTCTGTGACTGCTGGTTGTATACGGTAATTGCATGCTTTTGGCCCAGTGCTGATTTTATTTGGTTTTAGCACTTCTCCAAGTTCTCATCTGCATGCAGAAGCAGAGATTAGGAAAGAAGAGTACATTTGAGGCTGTCTGCTTGAACCCATCACCCTTCCTTTTCCGGCTTTGGAAACTGAGTAGTACAGATCAACTCTGTGACCTCAAAGATCAAATCTGTCTGAGCTGTATCCCTGTGACTTTGATGCCAGAATCTCCAAAGATCCTCACTAAACATTCAAATACACTGGTCCTAGAGGACACTTTTCCCCTCCGTGTCTCTTTCAAGACTTGCTTGCATGCCTCTAGAAAACGTTGCAACTGTGGATCCTGAACAGAAGACTGAGGTTCTGTCTTGTGGCAAGTGTAATTTACTTTCGGGCTCTGTGCCTCTCCCTTTCTGTTCTCTCTTTCTCTCTTAGTATAAATTTACAATCTTGGTGATGAATGCATAGCGTGAACCGTATTCTGTTATGCCCAATTTAACAACAAAGGCTTTTACCACAATAACCATGCCATCCTGTATTTCTACTCTTTGTCCTCTTCAACTCTCTGCCAGTCTAGTTGGAAGCATCTTATTTTAGACCCATCATTACAGTAAGAACAGATGTACTGGGCTGGTCCTCCTCTCTTTTTGGATTTTGAAGAGCACAATAGCTAATGGAAACCGGTTAGGTCTTCCAGTAAAGCAGCCACTTCGGGAGGAAAATAAGCTGGAGAAAAGCAATCAGACTAAACAACAATAGGTTGCCACTTCAGAACAGACACAAAGAATGGAGACGGAGCAGCTGAATCCGTTTGGCTGTTCTGAAGCAATATCTCTTTCTGAAGTTGCTTCTTAAATCCTCCTTTTCCCTGAAAACCAATAAAAAACCCAATAACTTAAAACTTCACAGAGAAATTCTTAACCACAAGATTTGCTGTTTCTTACCCAGGGTTTTAAACAGCTCGCTCTCCTTTATTTCTTCTTTTCCCAGTTCTATTGCTCCTGCCAAACACTGTGCTATTGGGACTAATGACTGCTTCTGATGGTGGGCTGTTTTTCCTAGTGAACATGTAAGCAGCGGACTCTGACTCTTCCGCTGCAAATTCTTGGCAGCTCTCCGATTTCTTCTGCTCTATCAGACCAGCCCTGCTCACATTCCATGATGTCATTACCTTGTGCAAGTGGAATTTCCTCCACCAAACTCAGCACTAACCACACTAAGTGATGTTTAATGGATCAAGCTGTTCTCTGGAATTATTACTTAAAAGCATTTCTTTCCATATTTACCGCTTCGAATTGGATGGTACAGTTCCTGGAAATTGCTGGACGTTTTATGAGAAATGAGTGTCATTACTGCAGGGTAATGAAGCATACCTTCCAAATGGCTGACAGGTAGCATGCAGTAGAGGTACAGGTTGATGTTGAAGAAGCACATCTCTTTTCAGTGTATACCAGTGTTTTAAATGTTCTTTGTTATCAGGTAAATGAGGGGAAAAGCCACAAAATACGTGAAAGGAGGAACCAAGCAAGCATAGAGGGATTATTAAATCAATCTAACTTGAACATTAATTTCCTAGATATGGATTTGCATACTTACATATCCAACGAATTTGTCTCCAAGGCCTTAACAAACTTTAGCCTAATGAAGTATATGAATCTAATTTTATGTGCACTGTACAAAAAAGTTCCAATTAAAATAATTTGTTAAATCGATGACTAAAAATGTGGTTTAGTCAACTAAAATATTTGAGTTGACACTTGACTTAATTTTAAGTAACGTAAACTTCAAGTTGACTAAATTTAACATTTGTAGTCTGTGATGTAACAAATGATTTTAAGTTGAAACAATTGTTTTTGTGTAAAAAAGGAAATTCAGAAATTAATGTGAACAAAATGATTTGAAAATAATGATAATTTGATTTCATATACAGTAATTCCTATTGAGATATTACTATGGCAAATTTAAATTTAGCTTTACAAATGAGCTACTGCAATATCAGTAGGAGAAGTCCACACAATCGTATCAGAGCTGAATGAAGATAAAAAGGATTATTTTGGCATAACTGTGACAATTTTAACCACAATGAGAAAATAAGCTCCCTGGCATTTGCAAAAGTGCTCAGTCTGTTTTCTAGGTCATTGCTATAAAGAGTTGCGGGTGGTTTATAAGGTATTGGAAATGCATTGTAATTGCTTACTGACCCAAACAAAACACAAACAAACAAACAAACACACACACACACACACACCTGAAAGTCTATGCTTTGTCAGTTAAATTTATTTGTTTTCTCATCAGCCATTTATCATAATGCTTAAACAATTAATTTAACAACTTTCCTATTATCTATGTCCACAGCACAAATTGTGTAGATAAAGTTTATTGCTTAGAATTAGCAACAAACCCCTTAGTAATAATCCCTAGTACCACTAATGATCATGAAACTTTGTTGAGGAGTTGGTTTTCATTTTCTTTTGCTAAACTTTTCATGCGTCTCAACTGCACAACACTGCACACTGTAAAACCACATCGGATGGTGAAAAGTAAGAAGGCGTTGCTTATTACAACTGTAAAAAGAGCTTTGGGTTTTCTCAGGATAAACTGTGAACGAGCAAGTAGACTTTACACATTTTTCTCTATCCAAAACAACACTGCTGGATAGATATAAATTCATGCAATAGACCTGGATGTGAGGAAAAGACAGCATATTACCCCTCCAGTCAGCCAGCAGGCCTGAATCCACCCACCGCCAGCCTGTGGGAGTCCAGTGTGTCTGCTTTGAGAACGTGAACTGTGGGCTATTCTGAAAGACTGAATGAAAGCCGAGAGATTATGTGAGTAATGTATTTCATGACTGGTGTTCAGTTTCACACGACAGTGCTGACCGAGTGGAACAGATTCTGTTAATGTAAAGAAGGAACGGCTGTGAAACACATTAGAGTGAATGAGCTTACATCATTGCTCCAATCTCAGACCGAGTGTAACATTTTTTTGGCATTGATAAACATTTTGAGCACATTAGTTGAAAATTCATAGGAGCTTTGGCCATTATGTATTAGCAACAAAATCATTTTAATACTATATCAAATATCTTCCCATTTTCTAGATTTGTATTAGCATGTCATTAAAAGATGTTGTTAGCTCCCTCTAACAATATTTCCAGACATGCTGTTAACGTATGAAAAAATAATTGAACATACCCAGCAGAACTTGAGGTTATAATAATTTCTGATATATATATATATGTGGATATATATTTAGATGCTATGCTTGATGTTCTTCTTTACCTTATGACATCTTCAGTTGAATTTTTACTTTTTAGCTCTCTATATTATACAGATCTGTACCGCTCCATATGACCAAATGGCGTTCAGCAAAATGGAATATTGTCACCTTTTCTGTTTAATGGAAATAATGGATATATGGTGGGAATATAGTGCTGATGATTTAGTTATGTCTCTTTATAGGGCAGTTTTACAACAAAGGATTTGAGTTTAAGCTACAGCATGGTCTGCAGCATGATGTAAATTTTAACCCTAAAAAGACCATCCCATCTTAAATGATTTAATATTAAATGACAATGTATTCCAAGGTATTTTAGCATTTTCTAAAGATGCATTTCAACCAGCGCAGTCTCACGGCAATTCGTACATATTTTACGAGGTGGCTAATTCATACAAATTCATTCAACCTCATTCGTACGAATACGATTTTTGCTAAATCATACGTATTTTACGAGTTGCCAATTCGTATGAATTTGCATGAATGAACTACACCTAACCCGCCCCTAAACCTACACGTCACTGGGGTTTTAGATAAGTTGTACAATATCGTACAAATGAGGTCATACGAATTTGTACCAATTAGCCAAAATTAACCACCTTGTATGAATACGTACAAATTGGCCGTGAGACTGTGTTGGTTTCAACAGTGTTTCATCACAGTAATTCTCAACATCTAGATTAGTAGTCTGGAGTTTGTGATAGGTACACATTAAAGAAAGTCCAGGTCAAGGCTTGTGAAAGTCTGTGCATTGTCTTGACTGGATATAATAAATAAATAAATGAATAAATCTTCTACTCTATTATGTAAAAATTACATAAAATTACTGACTCTCTCCAACGAGAGCATTTGATCAGTGCTTATAAAAGTATATTTTATAATGGAAATCTCAACTGCTCATTTAACAGCCTAGTAAAGACTTTCAAGCAAGTAATGTAGGCCTTTACAATGAATACCAAATGATATGCATCCCATCTGCAAAACTTCTACCAATGTCCTTGAGAAAAAAGTACAGCGAATGCAATAGAAACCTTTAAATCCAACTGAAAAAAAAAGAAAGGAAAAAAAAAAGAAAGAGAGCTGCTGGTGGTTTTTAGTTGGTTTAAGCTGGTCTCCCAGCCTGACCAGCTGACAAGCACACACAAACCTCCTCTAAAACCAGCAAACCCGTCTGACCAACAAATAAGCATGGCTAAAAGCTCTGGAAAAGTTGTCCACATAGGGGAATGCACAAATACATTTGGATAGGCTGTGATAAAACTGAACCACACTGTCTTAATCCATCAGGTTTAAGCAGGCCTCCACAAGGTGTCACTGTCTATGCAGGGTAAAACACAAACAACTAGACACACACATACACACTTCACATCCCCATCCACATTCTGCCCCCTTGAGGATAAGTGACAGAAACAGGACCAGTACATCAGAATTAGGACCATGTACCACATTCATCTAAAACCAACCTTGCGTTACAAAAGAAAATACTATAAATTAAACAAACTATGGCTTAAAATGTCAAACACCAGTGAGGGATTTTAGTTATGAACAATGGGGTTTTATTTTCACCACGTTACACCACAAGGAGGAAGCAAAGAGCTTTGAATCAAAACTTTGCAAACTTGTCCCCTACTTCACATAAACATTATTAGTCATGTTTGCTAAGGCAACCTCAACAATTACTATGACTCATACTTGAAGATACAAGTTTGAACGAACAATATGAGCTCATGACATAACTAGTAGTAACCATCTAACGCCAATGCCCTGGCAACCACCGCTCGCACATTCTTGAAAGAAAAATAAATAACTTTCTTGTTAATACAATGCGGCTGTGATGCCAGGTAACACAGTAAAAAAAAAGGATTCACTCTGTTCTGTTCTTATTAATGTTAGCCTGAAGGAGGAAGACATTTGGCACAAGAACATGAGCTCATTATTGATGATTATAAAAGTTAGTTTTCTTGATGACTTTCATTAATTTGGAGTGCTCAGCTGGTTTCCTCTGGCAGATAATACATTAAAAGACAAGAAACAAATGCTTTTTATGGTGAGCAAAAATGCCTTATACACACGTCCCTCAAAATCCCCTGTCCTGCACACTGTCCTATATGTGACTTTCTAATAATCCTGAAGGCCTTGATTAGCTTGTTCAGATGCATTTGATTAGCTAGAACCCTTTAGGAAAATGGACCTCGAGGGCCAGAGCTAAGAAACCATGCACTAGGCTGATATCTCTTTACGGTTTATCACACAAACCAGTGTCTTTTTGTGTTCATTGGGGAAAAGGTCAAGCTGAGCAGCATGGACATGGATAGATAACAGAATCACCTTCAGAAAGTGTGACTCAACTAAACTAAGATTTATATAAAAATTAAGCTTTAAAGTGATAGATCACCCTAAAATGCTAATTCTATTATAATTTAGGGGTAAATTGGGACACTTTTTCCACTGAGATGGCAGTTTTTTGTTTGTTTGTTTTTGTCTGAATTCTTCCTACTCACCCTCATGCTGTTCCAAACCTGCATGACAAAGGAAGATAATTTGAAGAATGCTGGGAAACAAATTGAGACATTTATAATTACAACTCTACTTTTATGTTGTCCATAAGAATGTCATACAGGTTTGAAACAGCATGAGGATGAGTAAATGATGACAGAATTTGAATTTTTGAGTTAAGCCCCATTCACACTAAGCACGATAGCGATAAAGATATAGTTCTAAAAATCATTCTCATTATTAAAGAATATCAGCGTCCACACCATAACTATAACAATGAAGGCACAGAGAAACAATATCATTGGAATCGTTTTCAGAAGGATTTTTTTTTCCCCCAGCTGGAGAACGATTCAAACATTGAAAACCAATCAGAATCAATCCTGCTATCACGGGATTGAGAATTTAAAGCGTCAGACGCTCTTGAGCTTATAAAACAGACAATATCATGCTGGTGTGGGGGAAAATATAGTTATCATTATCTTTATAGTTATCATGCTTGGTGTGAACGGGTCCTTAATCCTTAAATAAGGGTCCTATTTTTTGTGGATATTGTAAAGTTAAAAAAAAAAAAGTAAAAAATTCAAGGGGGATGTGGTCTGGTTGAGATGTGGTTGAGAAGATGAAGTAGATGAGCTGCTTTAGTACTTTGTTGTCTTTGTGAAGAAACACTGTTTTTTTTTTTTCCCCCACTCCGGTTCCAAAACCCCTTTGTTTGGTCTTCAAGGTGGACAAATGTATTTTTTAATACTGCTTCTGAACATTATAACCCCAATGTTTATCGGTGTGCTACATATTTTACAGAGAACAGCTTCCAAAACATAAGAGAGTACAATGCCAGTTACACACAAAGGCTTCCACTGCATCGGAATAACAGTTTTACTGTAGTTTATGTACAGTAATACTGTTCAAATAATGCTACACTGAACACATATAATCATTAAATTTTTTTCCATATACAGTAACTGTAATTACTTTTAAATGGTGTATAACATTGTAGCAAAAATGACAAATTACAAAGAAAATGTCATGCAATTTTGAAATATCCTGTAAAATCTGCACTTACGAAAGTTCTGTATCATCATTTTGTTCATAAACATTCTCAGGGTATGAATCAATTTACGCTATTGTTAATATGCACTTATGGTAAGGGAAATGTCAAAATACACTTGGCTTCATCGAAACAGGAACTGAGCATGAAAACCTATTCTAGTACACCCCAAAAACAAAAATCAAGACTTAAAAGGGGATAACATACAACTGGTTAAGTGTAGTCTCTGATGTTTGATTATGCCTCTCTGCAAGCTCATTAAAACCTACTCCAACAACTAAATCTAATAAGAAGTGAACCGAGGCAGAAAAACAATCCCTGTCAACATTCAAAACGAAACAAACAAACTTTAACATTGTAAAATGACAAAAAAATCACAAGTTGGCGTATTCGATTAATGGGATATGTGTATCCTTGTGTGTGAAAAATAACCTGTCTTTGTTTTTGACCAGGGACACAAGATTGATGACCATGGATGAGTTCTGCCATGAGGCTCGTCTTGGTCTAATGGAACGTCAAGGATTCTTTCAAGGTTAACTCTGTGGAGGCAAGGTGTCCAGGGGCCTGAGGTGTCCGGCCAGACAGCCGAAAATGTAGAAGATGATCAGGAAATCACCGGAGAACTCACTAATCTCTTCACATTACAGCCTAGAGAGACAACACAAAGATGCCCACAACACCTATAATGCCTCTGGTCCCATTTTTTGTGTCAGATAAATGTGACAGCTATGGGATTTCACCATAATAACCTCTCTAAGGACCCTGATATCTGTGTCACTTTCCAGAGCATCCACAAACCTGGCCACAGAACAGACAACTGCTATACGAGTAGGAAGATATATTGTTATATAATAAATGAAAGCAATAAGCAAGGCCATGCGTTAGACAAATGTTTGCATTTGTCAAGAAATGTATGTTAAGAAGAAACTCTCTTAAACCTGGTAAAATCACTGTAGCACACAAAATGGCTTATTTGTTTCCTAAAAATTACAGCAACCGTGATATGTAAGACACCAGGTGTCAACATTAATAGGGTATCAATAAAAATAAGAAGAATTTTGCCAAGTAATACAGTTCATTAGCCTAGAACTTTTCATGTGAGGAGTCAGGGTTTCAACACACCAATCAACAGAGA
This sequence comes from Enteromius argenteus, assembly GCA_032357425.1. Classification (NCBI taxonomy): domain Eukaryota; kingdom Metazoa; phylum Chordata; class Actinopteri; order Cypriniformes; family Cyprinidae; genus Enteromius; species Enteromius argenteus. The sequence goes on from JAUCMR010000059.1 coordinate 8,958,021, forward strand.
AGTCATGCACCGCTTTGACCTCCACATGAAAAGCACTGCAGATAGTGTTGTCACGGAAGGGTGATTTTACAAGGTTGCTAGGTAGCAAGAAAGAGGGAATTGCACACAGTAAACAGTGACAACTGTGAAAGAAAATGAAAAAAGGTAGCATGCATTTAAGCTTAGAACAAGTCACAAGAAACAAGCCTTTGCAACTGAAAAGAAAAAAAACTCTGACATTTTTAAAAGATTTGTGACTGTTTGGGAAGCTCATTTAAAACTAGAACTAGTTTAAGATATGCTCATTCTTTCTTCTATTAGTAGACAGCAGACCCAGCAATTATACAAGTGTACCAATGAAACCCAACGGATCCACTGCATACTGCTGTTACATGCTGGAACATCCTGATCACAATGGTTTGGATTTGTTTACATGTTCTCATAATAAATGTATGTGATGCACCATTCTATAAATCTGTAGGTACAGTATGTCTAAGCTGTTATATTAAATAATTAAAATTACACAAACAAATAAAATATCAGTACAATTTAACTAAAACTGTAATAGTTCAGAGTTTTGACACTGCCACAACATCATGAGTATAAGCCAGACCTTATGAAGCTAAATTATAAATCCTTTTTTGTTGTTGTTGAAGAAAAGGTAGCCTGCTTTAGTTGTGCCATAAAATGATCAGATGTAAATTTGTAAGCCTAGTAAAGGCATAGTAATGTCATAACCTACCTTGTTACCTGGAGAACTTGTTTTCATCAGTGGCAAAAAAAAACAAAAAAACAGGCTTGATGATCTATAATCCACTTTATCCCGTTGTTCTCTGTAGCATCCTGCTACCTTTGAGGGGAGAACCGATCCAAACAATTCAAATTGTGAGTGATTATTTAGGAATAAAATGTTCATTGAAAAGAACTCACTCAAAAATGATTCACAGATCAGGAATCTCATTAAACAAGCTGACAAAAAAAAAAAAGAAAAGAAAAGAAAATAACGCCGGGGTAATGATTTAACAATCTACAACAAAATAGAGTGAGCTGAGCTTTGGTGAAAACTAAGCAAATATTTAATAACTATAATATTAGTCTATTTTCTCACTAAAAACAACATCAAATGTTGGGAAAAAACGTAAAAAAAAATATGCATTTGCACATACTGAGGACCGCTAACTGCAACCTTCAGATGCCATATTTATTTTTCAGCTTAGCTGTCACAGAAGGGAATGCACAGGATTGTGGGATATCAAAGGCAGCGAAGGATGCATCTATGCACCCTTAAAAAAATCGATCAGATGAAGGCATCTCAGGAGACAGGAGGTGAAGCTAACATTGGATTTGGATATGCCTTGATGCCTTCCTAACTTGAAATGCATCCTCCAAAGGCAGCAGTTTTCAGCTTTTGGACACAGCCCACGACTCCACACTTACTACTGTGAATTCTCTGGCTCCAAATGTTGTTATCAGTGTGTAAGATGAGATGTTTGGGACATTTTGGCTTAATTTTTCTACAGTTTGAAATGAAGTTGTAGTTTTTAGATTCTTGTTCAGCAGAAGAAAGCTGTTAAAATGTTAGCATAAGCAAAAAAAAAAAAAACCCAAAAAAACCAAACAAACACACACACACACACACAAAAAAACAGAATACATTTTTGTATGCTTTATCTCTTTAAATTATGGTGAGAATTTAGAAGTTTTTGTCTTTAAATCAACTTAATGTCTTAATGGGGGAAAAAGAAATAAAATTTATACCGTAGTGTCGTTTGGTCAGTGTCACGGGACGGTCCTCTGTGGCGCTGTCCGACCGTCATCAGCGGGAACCCTCTCCGGAATATTAGTTCCTACCCGGACCCTTTTCACCCACGTACTCTAGGAAGTTCCGCCTCAGATTCGCGCCGTTTCGGCCTTTATAAGGAAGTGCCGGTACAGCGTTCTGTGCGAAGTTTTGTCTTGCAAACAACTCTGAGCGTTTACCCCTGTGGATTATTGGATTGACTTTGTGTGCTTACTTTGGACTGTTTACTCTCGCTGATTCTCGCCTGATACCTCGACCCCTTGCCTGGACTATCGATCTTGATTTCTGCCTGATACCCCGACCTATTGCCTGTTTACGGTACTGTTTTGCCTTGTCTTTGATATCTCTGCCTGCCCCTGTTTGCCTTTGCCTGTCTGACCACTCTTCTGTATAAACGGACTGCAAATGGATCTACCGTCTGCCGAGTCATTGTTACAGAAAACTTCGCCGCACACAGATCCAGCGGCCGTTTTCCAATTGGCTTCCGAAGTCAACCGCCAGGGACT
>JAUCMR010000059.1:8974669-8989769 GCA_032357425.1 Enteromius argenteus
CTTTGAAAATTTTTTTTTCATTTTAAATTTAAAAATTTTTAATTAAAAAAAAAAAAAAAAAAAACATTGGCTAATTATTAAAGGTGGAGTATGTAATTTCTAAAAAATAAAGAAAATGAAAAAAAAAAACAGGAAACAGGAAAACTGAATCAGCTGGAGTACTAAAGAAAACTTGTAGCCAGTTAGCAGTAATGTGGAGGAGAGATCTTAATTAAAATAGGATCAGCTTTCCAATTCAAGGAGCGGAAGGATAGCGATTGCAAGCCGAGGTAGAACTTATCAATGTAAAATAAATGGCTAACTTATTAAAAGTTTAAACACTGTAAATCTATGAGATGATTTCGTGAATCGGCTGTAAATGATTGTTTAATCATTACTGAGCATATTAAGCTTTTTTTTTTTCTCTTTATATTTTCACGCTGTTGTGACGACGCAGGACACATGACAACATCAACATAGCGGATGTAGTACGTCCGAATTCCATTCATACTACCCTCATTCATACTATATCGAATGTACTGTTTTAACGGTCAGGCAGTACATTCAAATTTAAATGCAGTACCTACTCAAGTAGTATGCCATTCCGGATGCAGCAGGTGTCTACAGCTAAAGTCTGTCTACACTGGACGTGACAAAGCAACTGTTGAAAATTATTTGAAATTTGTGTCAGCACATCATAAATAGCTCAGCCTGTGTTACAAACATTTCTCCCCATTTTACCAACAGGAAGGCTGTAAATAGCCCCTGAGATGACTTCCCTCTATTTTTGTGTTTCTGAAGATCATGTTGAGCCCAGTGGTGCTTGACTGAGGTGGAAACAGGGAGCGCTGCTGGGGAACATGACTTTTTTTCCCTTCATCTTGTATACCATGTCAGCTAGGGACATTTTGCAGGTGTGAGAGTGAAATAGTGCCGTTAAATTGCAGAAGAAGAAGAAAAAAAAAATGGAATTAAACACGATTTTGCCATTGGCCTCTGCTCTATGTTCAACACAGACTGCTTGTGAGGAAAGAGCTGCAGCAGAGTTGTATGGGTTTCCACTGCATTGCTAGCTGATGTATTTTGTTAACTTATACCAGAACCCTAGTGATTAACCTCTACACAATTAAGATGAATTTTGATTGAGATTGTGGCTTTAAAGTATAAAGTATAAAGTACAGACTTTGAAATTAATAAAATATAAATGACTTTTTTTTTTGTTACGTCTATCATGTGACATATCTTCATATATAAATGTGTGACATATATAATGTGTGTGTGTCACAAATAATTGCACCAAGAAGAAGAAGATCAAGTCAAAAAGTCTGTAATTACTCCACAAGATGGTAAATCCACAAACAAAAAGGCAGACAAACATATGGACGTATTGGACCAAGCAAAGACACACTGACCAGACAGGAACTAAATACACTGGCAAATGAAGATAATTAACAAGACAGACAAGAAGATAATTCTAGACCAAATCCTTTATCAAAGTGCAATGGATTTTGGGCAATATTAACCATTAAAGTGAGCACGGATCCACACTTCAAAAATCGACCTGAAATAGTAGACCATCCATCATACTATGCTTTGGGACACACTTGTTCTAATCCCACATACTATTTAGAATGGATAGTATGAACATTGCGATGCAGGGACAGGGACTCATGGACTTTTGTTATATTTTCTTCCCTTGTGGGCCTGTGACCATTCTGTTTACCTGTGTTTTATTATTTTTACTTATTTGCCCACCAAATTCAAATCTGTTCATTCTGTCTTCGTCTGGCATTGTAAATGTTGAGGTTATATGCGCGAGGCTCGATCCAGAGCCCAGCCCACCATCATTAGCAAGAGCCTGAGCCCACCGGAGTTAGAGCCTCACTTAACATCAGACCAGGTGCGAGAGCCGGTTACTGAGCACATGCTGGTGGATGAAGTAAGGGATTTCAAGGACTTCGAGAACTTTATTTATTCAAATTTAGATTGGGGGGGGGGGGGAGATGTAGCACAGGACTTGATATTGATATGGTTTATATTTTAAGGGTTGACATGCATGCAAGGTCAAAAAACACTTGTATCGTCTTATAATATACATTTACTTTTACTTATTAATTTACTTGCTGCAGGACTCCCAAGTGACTCTCTCAACGATTCATTTCTCCAAATCCCTCCTTTGTTGGACGCTAATCTGCAGTGATTGGTCTAATTGGTGTGTGTGTGTATATATATGTATATCTATATATGTATATATATATATATCTACCTGGTCTCATGTCATTAACGTACCTAGGCGCACTTTTTAGCAACACACAAAATATGTACCAACAAGTACATATCACCGCAGTTTCCAAAAGAAATTAACACTAGAGGCAGTAAAACTTTTTATTCCTTTTCACACAGATTTACAGAGTTTCAATTATTAAAGCATATTTTTTACACAATTCATTGAAAAAATATCATGTTATGACTTCAAAACAATATTAATATGCTGGGATATTTAAAAACTGATGCTTTTGAATGTTATCCTCACACATATCCATTTATCTATGGGCTTTCATAGCTCACAGAGTACAGAGATGCACTTGAGAGGCGAGGAGCTCCAGTGTGAATCCTGTGTAACTACGGTTCAACAAAACAGTTTGAATCTGCATAAAAGGTAGTTAAAATGGCATCAACAAATGCGTTTAAACACCTAAACCAAAAGCTTGCATTAAACTGACATGAAAACCTATGTGATGTAAGCAAACAAAGAAAGAGGAGGAACAACTTATTACATTCTTAAAGATTACTGGCATTTTTCCCTTTTATTGTACCATGTACTGATGAATCATGCAGGAGGGCTTCTTGTTAAAGACTACAGTGGCTCGTATATTCAGTGTACCCGTTTAATTTTCTGCATCATTAACTGTCTTAGTGTGAGTGCAGTCAGCCTGCGGCAATGGTCGCACATGTGGTTGTGTTTACTAGCATGTTTATGACCATATGTAAAACGAAAACTGGATAAATGGTGGACTACTGTGTGTTAATAGCTTAATGGTTGAAGTGACCCCAACAAGCCCTTTAACACAGAGAGGGGTCACTTTTAGTTTAGACTTTAATTATGGGAGAAATCAATTGGAGTTTCAACTAAATAAACTGAAACTGATGCAGTGCAGTGAAAATGTCACCTCAGCACACAATTAAGGCGGCAGACCATTGCATACTCTCTCTGGACCAAATTTTAGGCTAATTGGTAAATTAAAGTCATTTAAGCAGCACTTCGGTGTAAAGCCATTAAGGAATAGTTTTTGCTGACAATTTACTAACCCTCAGGCCATCCGAGATGTAGATGATTTTTTCTTCTTCTTCTTTTCCCTATTGAAACAGATTTGAAAAAAATTTACATTAAACCGCTTGCTCACTAATGGATCCTCTGCTATGAATGGGTGCCGTCAGAATGAGAGTCCAAAAAACATCACAATAATCCACAAATACTTCACACAACTCCAGTCCATCAGTTAACATCTTGTGAAGCAGAAAGCTGTGAGTATTAAGCAAATTCCTCATTAATCACAAACAGTTTAAACTAAAAACCATTACTACCAGCTAAATTCTTCTTCTTCTATTCATAACTTTGATTTCTCTAGTGAGAGTTCTGAATTAGGAGAGAGATATGCACAGACCAAGCACTGTTTAAAAGAGTCCAAATCAGTTCTAAACAAATATGTGGGAGAATTTTGATGTGAAAGAAGAATAATAGAAGGATGGACTTTTTTCACTGGAAGAAGTGTTATTATGGATTATGGACTTGAGAATTTGGTCAAAAGCGGCAGTTTCAAGTTAAAAAGTCTTAATGTTTCTTACAAACACACAGCTTTTCAGTTCACACAATGTTAACTGAAGGACTGGAGTAGTGTGGATTACTTGTTGATTATTGTGATGTTTTTATCAGCTGTTTGGACTCTGATGTCAAGTGATTTAATGCTACATTTATCCAGGGCAACTTGGTGTCCATTAGAATTAATTATTTTGATTTTAAAGAGACACTCCACTTTTTTGAAAATAGGCTCATTTTCCAACTCCCCAAGAGTAAAACAGTTGAGTTTTATCGTTTTTGATTCCAATCAGCAGATCTCCAGTTCTGGTGCTAGCACTTTTAGCTGTAACTTAGCATAGTTCATTGAATCTGATTAGAACGTTAGCATCTCTTGCTCAAAAACGACCACAGAGTTATGTTATTTTTCCTATTTAAAACTGTAGTTACATTGTATACTATGCTATGCGATTTTCTAGGCCAATATGGCTAGGAACTACCGTATACTCTCCTTTCGGGGTAATAATCAAGGAACGTTGCTGCCGTACAATGGCTTGCATGGCAAAAATATCAAGACTCTTTGGTCATTTTTGAGCGCGAGATGCTAACAGTCTAATCAGATTTAGCTGCAATAAAAGTGCCACTGTCAGAACCGTAAAACTCTTGGGGAGTTGGAAAATGAGAATATTATCAAAAAAAAGTGGAGTGTTCCTTTAAAGACTTGTCGTGCAATAATTAGCACGGAGTGTGAACAGGCCTTTACAGTGATAATGGTCTGTAGTCTATTGAAATGAAACTGTCCTGCACAGCTCACAAGGTTAATTAACCCAAAATGTCTGCAGTCATACAATAGCAACATTAGTCTTTTAAGGAAAACTTTTATTTTTCAATGAATTTGCATGGAGACAGAGCTAACCTTTATTCTTATCAGAATGTCTAGATGTAGGGTGATATTATGCTCTACGGCTCGCTCTTCAATATGTCTCCGTACCTTAACATAAATCTCACCCTTTATCTTGCGGTTCCACTCTCTGTCTTAGACAAGACAAGAATAAAGATCCTGACATTATGATTTAAAGGCTGCAAATATTTTAGTTCAAGTTCATTCAATCTCTTTTCCCTGTTTTTTAGCTCCTTAATTCATTTCATAAAATCAGTACCTCCTCATTGTTTAAAACATTTAAAAATACTACATGAAAATGAGTAAACTTATTACATTGAAAATATAAATAATATCTAAATGATATATTACTGTATTATATATATATATATATATATATATATATTATTTTAATGTATTAATAAAAACACATTACCATTAAATTTATTTTATATGTATATTTTGTTTAATTGATAATGGAATCATATCTGTTCATGTGTTATACTTCTCAACTTATCGTAAAACAAGAAACTTACTTGACATAAAATTAGACAAGTTCAAAAGTGGGCACGCTCTTGTGTAGTATTTATAATTTATTTTTTCAAGCCCAACTAAATTTTTGAAGTATAACATATTACATAAAAGTGACAGGAAGAAAAAAAAAAGGGTTTGATATTGTCCAATATTTCTTGAAAATTCACTTGAAGGAGGTCATAAACTTGGTAACAAAGAGAGCAGCAGCTGTTTTAGTTTAAATTTACTCCCTGTCCCTGTTTAGCTACAATTATTCTTATTAACCATTTGTCAGACACAATGTTTAAAATCATTTACTGTAAAAATCGTTCTGTCACTCGTTCTCACCTTTTTTGCCCTTTTCGTTTTGTTCTCAGTGTTCCTTCTGCAAATTCCAGGTAATGTATGAGTTTTCTGTCAGACTGCATTAATGTCATAGCGAAGTGCTGCTTACCCCGGACACACCAGACGCCCTGCAGCACATGGAGGCAGTGGACCTTGTTCAGAACAAGTGTGATGCCATGTCAGAATGGGAGAACAGTTCTCGCCTGAGTGCAGCACTGCTGTGAAAGGCTCTAGGTGCTCTAGTGCTTAAGTAATATTTGTGTCAACAGTCATTATGTGTTCCAAAAAATATATATAAAATAAACTGTTGAACCCTAATTTTCACGATTTCATTATATCACCTCTTTTAAAACACATAATGCACATTATTATGGTGGCTGTATACGAAGATTATTGGAGAACATTTCACAAAGAGTTACTTCAAAATTTCGCATCAATGTGTTACTTGCTTAACTTTGCCCTTATTTGTAAAATTTAGCAGCTGACTGAAAAAAAATTCTACACTGACTTTATTTTCTCACACTTTATGAGCCAGCAGATGTGATATGAGGAATTTACTGTGGAAAATATAACATTTGAAGTTTTATAGAATACAGTGAAAACACCCTGTTACTGTAAATCTATTACTATGTTACTGTAGAGAATAAGGGAACTTGGCTAAACGATTAACAGAACCTCTTTTGTTTCCCTTTATTATTATATAAAAAATGTTTGAAAAATATATATTTTTAAAATATTTATTTTATATATGATTGCTTATTTTTACATTACATTTCAATTGTTTTTAACTTTACACAATTTTATTATTAATTTTGGTTTATTATTTATCAATACTTTATTTTAAAATGCTTCTAAAACATATTACTATCCAAATGTGTTTAAAATTTGCATCTGTGTTAATAAGTTTTGAACCCCCCAATGTCTCACCACCGATTTATCACAAAATAATAAAGTACTATTTGACGTAATTGACATTAAAGTTGACACAGTTCAAAATTTGAGACTAAAGTTATCAAGTATTATAGCATCTTCAAGAACTAGATAGCTAATATCTGATTCTGGATGGCCATTGTAGATTATAGTGTTGCCCTCTGCAAAAGTCACATGTCAAAGTCTTATAAGGTGCAAAAGAAATGAAATTCTTGTAAGGCTGTACATAAATTACTGATTCAGGGGGATATGAAGTGTGGGATGTGTCAGAGCGGCTGATTTCAGTTTTGGCGATTGTTAATGCATTGAGGCAGGCTGATGTAATGCCCTTGTGTTCAAACGCCACAGTCCTGAGCACCTGGACAAAGAGCAGGGTCCTCATTCTCCTCATGCACTGGCTCTAGAAGCAGCCACATTATTCAATGCAAATTGAAATTAACATTTTACATAATTTGCTCTTTTGCAGTGCATTTGTGCCATTAGAGCGAGAGTCCAAATAGCTGATAAAAAAAAAAAATCACAATAATCCATATCACTACCAATTAATGTCTTATGAAAGAAATTGCTACACGTAATAAACAAAACGCGTCTGACAAAAAATGTAAATAAAACAAAATGATGATGAAGATGATGATGGTGATGGTGATGGTGATGATGATGATGATGATGATGATGATGATAATGATAATGATGATAACCACATTTAAATAAAAAAATAAAAATTATTGATTTGTTTCGTACACATACCCAGCTTTTAACTTTACAAAAAGTTAATTGATGGACTGAAGTTTTGTGGATTATTATAATGTTTTATCAGCTGTTTAGACTCTCATTCTGATGGCACGCAATCACTGCAGAGGATCAAATGGTGAGTAAATCATGTACATTTCACCAAATCTTTCCCAATGAAGAAACAAATTAATCTACATCTTGAGTGACTTGAGGGTGAGTAAATATTCAGAACATTTTCACTTTTCAAAAGTTATTGACCTATCCTGCCTTAGATTTAGCATTTTTTAAAATCCTGGATGTGTTTGGAATGGTTTAACAAAATGTACAGAAAATATGTTAATACTACGCACTTATTATAATGGCACAACACACGCTGCCTTTTTTTATTTATGTTTCACTATTCAGTTTGTAGTCTGTATTCCCTCAATACTCAAAAATCATTTCATTCTGATTCATAATGAGGATTGAGGCTGGCAGCTTTCTTTTGCTGCTGTCATCTTTTCTTGACTGGACTCTTTGCAGTTTGGTCATTTTGAAGCTCTCAGGCAGATAATGACAAAGGGGTTAAAAAAAAGCAATAAATCTCATGTATTTTGTATGACCCTTTGCTGCACAATGTGTATTAACATAATAAAGGTCAGCAGCCAGGCACACTGCCTCTGCCTGTTAGCCATGAGATTTCAGAAACATCTCTCTGATAACTGGCTTTCCTCCAGGACTCAGGTTTTATATTGGAGATCAAGTGGTGACCCAACACAGTACCAACACTGTTTATCATACAAAATTGAGTTTTAATGGTTTCATGCTCTTGGCAGTCAGTAATTTACAGCACAAAACACACTGATCTACATAACCAATGTTTATCCTTGTAAGTGAATTTAGTGTTATCTAAGTTAAATGGTCCCTTTGTTTGAAGACATGTCATACTAGCTGCCCATGTTGACATCTAATTGGTATAGCGTGAAGTGGAAGATTAATTTGTCAAAAGAAAGAAGAAAAAACTATTATCAATAAAATGGATAAGAACACTAAATTTACATTGTCCATTTCTAATTCCACACTTTGAAAAGCCATCAAGATAAATACATTTAGTTTTTTCTGAGCCAAATAATAATAATAATATATATATATATATATATATATATATATATATATACAGTACACACATTTATTATGTAAACAAAAGCCTTTTTATTTTGAATGTGATTATTCATTTGACAGCACACAATACACAGTATAAAATATTGTAGACTAATGTTGAAACAATCGAATGTGTCAAGAGTTTTTGTTTTTGTTTTTGTTTTTGTCCAAAAACACTACAAAACTGTTACTGGAGGACTACTCTTTCAAAAGTTCCTAATATGTTGACTTTATGAACTAATATGTACTAAAGGCAAATGTGGTACAATTGTGTATCTTTTTAGTTTTGTACCTTAGGGTACCACTCCAGTTTTTTTGTTTTTTTTTCTCTCAGATTGTACAATAATGTTCTTTTGGACCCCACTGGTTTTAATTAATCTAGACTAACACTATCCTGTTATCAAAAGCAAGTTTGGAATGACATGAGGATCAATAAATGTTGTCAACATTTTAATTTCTCTTAAAGCTTGATGCACACCTTTTGACAAAATCATATATGCCAATAACTTCAAGTTGAAGTCTGAAGAATTTTTCTTTTCTTTTTTTTTTATGTAGTTATTTGCCCCAACATCTCATACTCTCCTCGACATCTTTTCCAGGAAAAACATTGTCAACATTAACACATGTGCTTGCTTGAGTATATTTATTTTCTCTTCAATTTTGCATGTCAATGAGGATGTCAGAATGTGACTTGATTGATGATGGTCAATGTTGTCAATCAAGACCAAATTCCCAGAATGTATATCATATAGTCTGATAAAAAAAAAAGGGCATTGATGTTGTACAGTCTACATCAGTTTTTACCCATGCACTCATATACAATCTGACAAGCAACAATCATAAAGGACAGAAAAATTCTCATATTGTACACTTGCTTTAGTGAGACAATCACTTTAGAGAGCATTTGGATTGTGGTCACATCCAGACGTTTGAAGGTGAAGTATATAACTCCTGCGCACTTCAAGGTCCAGTGAGCGGAAACACATTCCAGCTGCCACTCAGTATAAGACGAGGCTAGGATTTTTGATTGATAGCTGTCCATTTACCACATAACAGCCTGAAGTGTGCAATCCATCCTCTCGTCTGGCGGTAAAGGCAAACAGATCAGCGTACATCAACACACTCAGTCTCTCTCTTCTCTTTCAAGATTTCAGCAGTGGCACCTGTAGCTGAAGATCTCTAATTAAAAGACCCTCATTGTGCTTTTCTCACACAACATACTGTGCAGCTTGATTTGAGACCTGGGCCATTCATTTTGCAAAGGTCAGAATCTAATGTCCATTTGAGATTGCTTGAGGGACTTTTCGTGGCAAATGTCTTGTTCTTAAAGGGATAGTTCGCTTGATGTCATTCCAAAACTTTCTTCAAAAGAAAAAAATAATAAAATAAAATAAAAGCAATGAACAAATGGAAAAGGAATAAGTAGAGTAGATACAGTAGGTAACTCTTTATTTTGCTAGTCCACTTGTTACACACTCTACTAACAGTAAGTAACTTTGCAACTACAGTACATGACAACTAGCAGTCATTACAGTATTAGTAGACTGTTTGCTTAATATCTTCCGCACTATAAGTCTTTATTTTGTACAGTTCAACAGTTTGTAATTTTTTATTCAGCAAGGATGAACTGTTACCAAGGATGTGAAAACTGTTCTATTCATTAAAGCGCCCATATTGTAATGAAAGGTTTATTTTTTGAGTTTAGTAGTGCCCAACAACAGGCATGCAAGGTCAAAAACACTTTAATTTTTTTATAATATGCATTTATTTTTACCTTACTTGGTCAAAGACTCACATTTTTTTTTTTTTCCAAATTTTTCAATTTTTTGCATGAATCTGTGGTGATTGGTCAATTGGCCTCATTTTCATTTAATCATTCCTGTAATGGCTGATAAAGCAGCGTCTGTAAATGCAGTGAGCACATTCAGACCAACCGGAAAACAACAAGAGGGGGGCAATATTCTAATGTTCCATGTTAAGGCCAACATGAAACAGCTTTGGATTCGTTTTAATAACAACTTGTTTCTTTTTGAGAAAGAGTCGATTCTTTAATTTGAGAGACAAAAACTTTATAAATGGTGAACGTTCAGATTTAAAACAATGCAGGATCTTTCTAATCAGAGCTGTGTTATACACTGCATGCAAGGTGATATTAAAAAATGCATAATGAGGTACTTCAAAACAAAGAATCAAAACAAAGAATACAGTTTCTACAGAAATATTAAGCTGCACAATTGTTATAAATTGTATTAGTGATAATAAATGTATCTTAAAACATATTCAAATAGACTGTTGTAATCTATTGCATATACTGTTGGAAGTTGGAATTGTATTTTTGATCAATTTTCCTCTTGTCACTTCCTCCCCAGGCCTGCTGTTTGTTACTACAGAAATATGCTGCTCCTTTTTCCCTCAAATCTGATTTGAGGTGCTGTCTAAAGATGGCTGATGCACTGTGTTGCTGATGCTGGTGTTGTTGATTAACAACAAGGTCATAAAAAAGACAGACAGGCCTTGTTTTTGTTGTGTGTTCTTGTCTAACTCTTTTCACAGACCTCATTGATTCATCCTGCCAACCTGAGGCCTACTGAAAACAATCATGGAAAAATAAATACGAAAAGCAAATATCATCAAGACAAAGGAACAGGATGTGTGGGCGGTTTACTGCTGTGAGTCACTGTTAGAGCATTTTACTTCATAATGCACTGACCTTATGAGTTTCATCCATTGATCTCATTATTGCAAAACAAAATGAAGTGTGGCACTTTTCACGAATGGAGTACAAAGAAAAGGATCTGAAATAAATTTATTATTTCTCTTTTTTTTAAATAAATGGTCAGTGAAAGGAGATGCTTAACCCTGCCTATGACCTTCAGTTTATCCTATATTTAAAGAAATATTATTATTGTTGTGATTATTATCATTTATTCATTTTTGTACTGGGCTGATATTTGATTGTAACTGTTGGATATTTGATTATTTTAAAACTAGGAATTTTATTTTTAATAATAGTTTACCTACTGTTATATATATATATATATATATATATATATTGTGGTCAACTGTGAAGGACAACGCGGCAAGGTTTGCAACCCCCGAAGGGTGGATTTTATTTACAGAGTGCAATGACAAACAGTGACGGTGGCGGTGCGGTGAGGCTTGAGGTAAGTGCTGTGGTGCTCTCTTCTCCTTCTTCCTGGTGAGTGGTGATCCGTGAGGCAGTGCTTCCCAGTGATAAGTGGTGTGGCAGGGCCAAGCGGTCACGGCGAGTACTCTGAGGGTAAGAGAGAGACAAATTGTGAGAGTCAGCGTAAAGCAGCATGGACATGGGTCTCACTTTACTGGCGTTCTTCCTCCTCTTTTATTTGGGGTTGGCCGTGACCGATTGGCCCATGTTGACGAGAACCAGGTGTTCCCGATGAATCGCCAGGGCAACGCTGATCTCCTACGGGGTTTCCCGTCACCTGTGTCTGAAGCAAGGAAGGGGCAATTAAAGTCAGGGGCTCGGAGCTCCGGCTCTGAGGTGAGGGCTCTCTTGACAGCCTGGAATGCCTCCTCCGTCTCCGTGGTCCACCGTACCTTCTCCGGTTGCCCCTTCCTTGTCAGGTCTGTCAGGGGGCAGCTAAAGAGGAGAAGCTGGGGATGAAACACCTGTAGTAACCCACCAACCCCAAAAAGGGCCGTACCTGGGTTTTGGTGGAAGGTCGTGGGGCTTCCAGATCCGCTTTGACCTTCTTTTCCTGGGGCTTGACCAAGCCACGTCCGACGGTGAAACCCAGGTACTGGGCCTCCGACATGGCAAGGTGGCATTTGCGGGGGTTGGCGGTGAGCCCGGCCCTCTGGAGATCCGACAGCACCCTCCGGAGTCTTTCCACGTGATCCTCCCATGCCTCCGAGTGGATCACAATGTCATCAATGTAGGCGGCCACAGGACGATGTCGGAGAGCCGTTGGAAGGTGGCTGGAGCCCCATGGAGGCCGAAGGGAAGGACCCGGTACTGCCAGTGGCCAGACGGGGTTGAGAAAGCAGTTTTCGGCTTTGCCTCTTCGGACAGGGGGACTTGCCAGTACCCTTTTGTAAGGTTGAGTGTGAAAATAAAGCGGGCCCTTCCCAGGTGCTCGAGGAGCTCATCCACTCGGGGCATGGGGTAGCTGTTGAACTGGGACGCTTCATTGAGCCGGCGATAGTCATTACAAAACCGGAGGGTGCCGTCCGGTTTCGGGACCAAGACGATGGGACTGCACCAGAGGCTCCGGGAGGGCTTGATTACCCCCAGCTGAAGCATTTTCCTGACTTCCTCCTCTATAGCCTGCCGGCGGGCCTCGGGGACTCTGTAAGGCCGCTGCCGAACAATCACTCCTGAAGGTGTGAGGATTTCATGCTGGATCACCGATGTATGACCGGGGGCTTCCGAGAACACAACCTGGAACTGACCGACCAGGTGTTGCAGCTCCGTCTTCTGGGCGGCCGACAGATGGGGATTTGTGTCAACAACCACGGGCTCGTGGAGGGCCAGAGTGGCTAGTTGGTCCTGGTCCCCGACCCAACTCTTCAGTAAATTGATATGGTAAGTTTGGGTTTCGTGTCTCTTTCCAGGCTGCCGGACCCGGTAATTCACCTCACCGACTCATTCCAGAACAGTGTAGGGACCCTGCCACTGGGCCATGAACTTACAGGCGGACCTTGGGACCAGGACCATGACTCTGTCTCCCGGATGGAATTCCCGTGGTTGGGCCGCCCGGTTATACTTGCGTTGTTGGGCCTGCTGCGTTCCAGCCAAGTGCTCCCGGAATAATGGCATGACCCGGTCGATCCTCTCCTTCATCTCGGCGACGTGCTCCATGACCGTTCGATGGGCTGCCGGCTGCTACTCCCAGGCTTCTCGGGCAACGTTGAGGAAACCCCGGGGCTGGCATCCGAAGAGCAGTTCGACGGGGGTAAAGCCGGTGGAAACTTGGGGGGCTTCGCGAATGCCGAAGAGCACATAGGGTAGGAGATGGTCCCAGTCCTTTCTGTCTTCAGACGCCACCCGTCGCAGCATTTGTTTAAGCATTTGGTTAAAACGCTCGACAAGGCCGTCGGTCTGGGGGTGGTACACAGAGGTCTTGAGCTGTTTCATTTTCAGCAGCCGGCAGAGGTCAGCCATTAGCCGGGACATGAATGGGGTTCCCTGGTCGGTCAGTATCTCGGAGGGGAGGCCGACCCGGCTCGCCAGCAGGAAAAGTTCGTGGGCTATGCCTTTTGAGGTGGCCTTCCGTAGGGGAACAGCCTCAGGATACCAGGTGGCGTAATCGAAGATGACCAGGATGTGTTCATGCCCCGGCCGGACTTCGGCAATGGGCCTACGAGGTCCATCCCGATGCGCTCAAAGGGTACCCCGATGATAGGTAGGTTGTAGATAGGTAACGGAATGAGCGGGCTGAAGGGAGGTTTCCTCTGGGACGTCCGCTGGCAAATCGGACACGCTTGGCAGAAGCGCTTCACCTCCGCGTCCATCCCGGGCCAGTGAAATCGATCTCTGATGCGCTGTATCGTGTTCTGGGCTAGAGCTGTAATCGGGCCTTAAAAGTTAGGCCCGACAGGGCCTGAGTCCGACAAGTACATTTTGATTGACAGCCTTTTAAAAGCCCGAAGCTGTTTACAGCCCGACATTATTCAAATGTGCGCAAGCACACAGCGTTGTGCACCCTGCGACGGCCTGTTGGGACGACGACGGGGAGGTTTGGCTGGTTGTGTGGCAAGGGCCAGGGCTTCTCCAAACCCCGGCCAGTCACGACTGAGCAGGACAGGCACAGGTAAGTCTTTCACGGTCCCTACCTCCAACTTCCACGTCCTTCCACCCTTCCACAGGGAAAACTGTGGACGCATATAACAGGGAGCTTGCCTTTTGAGATCGGCCGGTGTCCCAACACGTCAGGCCGGACTAGGGTGAGAGCGCTACCAGAGTCTAGGACGGCAGTATAATTGTGGCCCTGAACTTCGATCCTCGTCCGTGGCCCCACCCGCGGCGTCTCTTGATGAACCACACAATCGGCCATCCAGGCTTTTGTCGGCGGGACAGGTGGGTCAGTGGGCATCGGCTCATCGTGGGGGCTAGACGGCCGCTGTACTGGTCGGTGGGTACCCTCTGGCGGGCATCGCTCCTGGACCCTTCCGTGGTGGCCACGGCTTCAAACATTCGGAAATAGCACTCGACGCCATTGTCTCCCGCATGTCGGATCTCAGCCAATTATTCCTCGAATCGCTAATGTCAGTCAGCGAGGTGGTCGAAGCAAGCTTGCTGGCGGACACTAACCTCGGTGAGGCGTCGAAGTAATTTCTCCATGTCTATAGGGGGAGGAGCGCTGGCCTAGGAACAGGAAGTAAACGTGAGTGTCACAGTAGTGAGGGTGAAACAAACAGTGAAAAAAAAACTTTTCTTCGTCCCTTGCCGGTGTCCTTGCACTGTTTAAACTGCCCGCATTCTCCACCACTGTGATCAATATATACTGTATATATACAGTGACCTCCATTAATATTGGCACCCTTGGTAAATCTGAGCAAAGGTGGCGGTGAAAATAAGTCTGCATTGTTTATCCTTTTGATCTTTCGTTCAAAAAAAATACAAAATTCTAACCAATCATTGAATTAAAACAATTGAAAATGGGGAGAAAAACTCTTGATGAAATAAATGTGTTTCTCCAATACATGTTTGCCGCAATTATTGGCATTATTGCTATGTCCTTTTCCCAAGATAACAGCTCTGAGTTTTCTCCTGTAATGCCTGAAGAGTTTGGAGAACACCT
>JAUCMR010000059.1:8995677-9021978 GCA_032357425.1 Enteromius argenteus
GTATTGTGATAAAAAAGGGACATCAAAATAGTATACACTGTCAGAAATAAAGCTACAAAAGCTGTCACTGGGGTGGTACCTTTTAAAAAGTTACCCTTTTGTTCCTATTAGGTTTAAATATGTGTACTTTAAGTACCTTTGACCCTTTAGGTACAAATATGTACTTCTCCAGTCACAGCTTTTGTACCTTTATTTCTGAGAGTGTAGAGACTTTGGCTTATTTCATTTGGGCTGGCAATCAAATACTTAGAACACCCTAGAAACTACCTTGCAATGAACACCTTAGCAACTACCTTGTAATGTTTTGACAGCCATTCACAACATCTTAAGCAAGCACACACATTATCTTCAGACAAATGTAAACTCTAGTTTGACATTCTCCTCCATCATCCTTCCTCCACTCTATCTTTCAGCAAAGTAAATTGTCATTAGCTACTTGTAAATGTGAGAAGTTTTCAAGGTGGAATTTCAGTTTGCTGCATCTTGAGGGAGTTTGTCCTCCAAGTGAATGCCCAATGGGAGACAGTAATTACTGTGGTAAAAACAGATTCCACGTAGCTTAGATTTATTTTAGAACCACACAACCACTGTGCTTTGGGAAGATTGAAGAGGTTGCATGATAACCATGATGAAAATGAGTGTAACTCACATACAAATAAGATGCGCAGAAGACAGCGCTATAGAGATGTCAGTGATGATATGGTTTGAGAAAACAGAGGAACGAGATGATTGTGGTGATTCGTAGGTCTTATTGTTTTCTGAAAAAAACAGCACAGCACACCTGTGCCACACACACCATGTGTTCGATTAATCATAGTGGCCCGCTGCCAGGTCTCGCCACACACACAGCCATGAAAGCGTTGATAAAAGAAAGAGAGATGAGAGATATCATTTATGATTCCACTGAGCTTCCCACACCTGAGGTTTCCATTTGGAATTGCATGTTTTTCAGTGGACACCTACCACCTCCACCCACTCCATACATATTTATGGATTCAATGTTTTGGTGTGTAAAAGATTTCCAACTGTGCCCAGCCTGCAGATGGATCTCTTTTTGCTTCATTTCCTCAACGTGGTGTACTGGTTCCTGTGTTACTGCACAGAAGAAAGATGGAACTCTGAGTTCTTCCAGGCGATTATTACCATTTGTGTGTGCATGGCTGACTTCTGAATGGCTGAATCCTGAAAAAGGCTGTCTTTTTAGGCAGCATCCAGAGGTAGGAAGTCATAAAGCTTGTCAAAATCCAATGTTTGTGTAACATGTCCAGTAGGATGCCTTCATTTATTCTATGTCACAATCAGTGGCTGTTTGATAGAATGTAGTAACTTGATCTATAATTTCTATAAACTTTTTCCCATTTGAAAGTTGTGTCAGCACGTCATAAATATAACGTGGCAGCAGTTTTCTGTCGGAGATTTGTCGTGCAGCTCACATCCGGTGTAAACAGCATCACTGATTATAATGACTTCTATAGTATTTTGTCGCGCCGCTCGTGTCCCATGTAGACCATAGAAATGTCTTTCAGTGATTATGGTGAATGACGTCAATCAACATTGGCTTCCAGAAATCGCTTACCCTGCCTTTAATATTTCACACAATAATGATGTGAACTATAGTCCTACTGAGAAGTGTTAAATAAAGATTTCATTATATTATTCATATAAATTTCATATAATGTAAATAAATAAATAAAGAGCTTCATAATATTACGATTGAACCACTGATGACAGATCCATTCATATGATTGTCTTACTTTTCTGCGTCTTGACAGTGGTAATTATTTGGCAGTCAATGAGACAGCCTCTCGGTTTTCATCAAAAAATATCTTGAATTGTGCTCTGAAGATGAACAAAGCTTTTTAGTGTTTGGAACGGCATGGAGATAAGTGATTTTCATTTTGGGGTTGAGTAACCCTTTAAAAAATATTTTCAAAACTTCTAAAAAAATACACTTTATTAAATGTAATATTGTGAAATTTCTTTACTACTTTCTTAAGAAAAATGTAGGCAGAAAGGCAGCTGCCCTCAGTTTCAGACACAGCCTATGTGTCCAGTCGTTCTTTATCTTAAACATGAGTTTGGCACTGACGACAATGCACCTGTCCATCTACTGCAAAGAGATCACATATGTGCAATGGTATGATGATGAGCCTGTTTAATATGAATGCTCTATCCAACTTACTTCTATGTTCTTCTGTTCTGCAACACCATGATTTATTTATACCACAGATCTATGGCATGTTGGGCTTATGCTCCTTTTGTGATGCTAATGCTTGATGTCGGATCTCTGTGGATGTGACTTGCTGTTGCCCAGTTACGTGTCCTGATCTGGCCTTTAGGTAGAGCCATGCCTCATTACAGCATCTTGAGCTCGTTATCTTTCACTCTCAGTCCTCTAGTCTTTAATAATGCATGCACAGGTGAGACGCCGCATCATTCTTAAATGTCTGCTGTTTGTCATCCTGTTCTGCTGTGTCTGCCCTGTGTCTGAGCATGTTGTTTTCAAGCCTTTACCTATAATGCAGCCCACAGACATTTATATATAATGTAACAAGACGAAGTGAAACAATCACCATATTAAAAAGGAGTATATACCACTAGATTAATAAAAAGCTGATATATGAATAGACATATTCTGAATTCATTTATAATGAATAAATGCATCAATAATAATAATAATAATAATAATAATTATTATTATTATTATTATTATTATTTGTTAATGTATTTATTCATTAATGTATTTATATGTTTGTAATTTTTTTTTAAATGTACATAATAATACTACTACTACTAATAATAATAATAAAACTGCTATATTAATTAAAATGAATCTGAAAGATTATAGATAATGCACATGGTAACTAATCAAAATTTTGACCATACTTTCTTTACATGAGAAATAGCTAAACTACAAACACTCTTCAAAAAAATACAATGTCAGTAAACCCGAATTGAAGTGCAAAACAAAACAAAAGAGGCATTCCATTTTATTCACTTTTTTTTTTTTTTTTTTGGCCAAAGTAGGAAAAAAAAATCATTATGTCCAGACTATTAATGCTTGAGCAGAAATGCTGTCTGTTTGATGCCCGGTTCTGTACTCTACTCCACTGGGCTGAAAAAAAAAGTCTCTCTCGTGTCAGTGAGCTTTGAAAACCCAATTATGCCCAAGGAACAATTATTTTTGGTTCCTGTTGACACATCAGGCTGCTTCAGTCTTCCACTTCTCTTCATTTGAGACAAGGTAAAAAGAGAAAAACGGTGACACTTAGATGGAAAATAATTTCTGGGATGATTCACATCGCTGTGTTATTCTATTTGTGTCTGGTGAGATTAATAAGAATGAATAAATATTATGTTTTCTTTTTAACTCATAAACTCAAAGGTTCATAAATACTTAATATCATCCTTTAACCAGAGGCTAGTTGAATGATTTTACAGCATTAGGGAAAAAAAGAAATATATATATATATATATATTTATATATTCATTGCAATTTTTATTAATTGATTATTAAACCCCCCCCCAGATAGTCTAAAGGCAGATTTTTTTTGTTTTTTTTTTGTTTGTTTTTTTTGTTTCTTCCCCTGTATATCTTTTTTTCCCCTTTCTTTTCACCTGTATATCAAGACTCTCTCCTTTTTGTGACTGCCACACCAACTATAAACTTGGATTTGTTTACACAGATAATATGAATAAATTGGACCTGTGGAATTACTAACAGTCACTAGACACTCAGACAGCAATAACTCTGAGACATAATCCCAACCAATGCTGTTTGTTTTTCAGGATGCTGAAAAATCCTTTCCTAAAATTTGAGAAGTTTTTTTTTGTTGTTAGTTATTTTTAAGCTTAGTTCCATTTTTAAGGAATTAAACCAGCTATTAATGAGTGCACAAAAAAGCTGGATTGTTTTGTACTGGTCTGTACACTCATCATGGACATCTTTGCTGCTTCTCTTAAGATATTCTACAGAGTCACAAAATTATACAGAGCAGAATGAATCAGAATGAGCTGTTATGTGAAATTAGGGCAAATGTGTTAACATGTTTATTTAAGCTTCTAATTTAATCTTAAGAACCCTCTGTGGGTTCATTATAAGCCTCTAGGTGTCTGCGAACGTCAGTTCGGAATAGAAAATAAGTGAGAAAAGGGAAAGGGAGGGAGATGATGAAAAGTTGATCGATGGATGAGGTAAAGGAGCTTGACTCTGTCAGTGACACATGCAGCGTGCAGGTGAGTGACCTTGCTCAGAGTGATGAGTAGAGGTGCTGGGTCACGGCACCACTTTATTCTGAAATCACAAGTCAACTGAGATTGCACACGTAACACAGACCTTTTCATGTTTTGTTTCCTACAATGGATTGCAGATACGTATCCACCTAATTATGTGGTCTTTTTGTTTTCTTTATTACACTTTGGAAAAAACGTAACGTAAATGTAAAATGTCCTGTTAATATTTTGGTGTGCAAAACTGCTATGTGAATGATCTGAATTAATCATACTGAACTGTGAACAATTTCAGACCATTTTGTAAACTGGTTTGACTGATTAGCTAATGATTTTTTGGCCCTGTCTCAAATGGAGCACTTCATGTGCATTTTCGGTCTTGCGGACTTACAATGGCCAATGTATGCACATGTTTGTCAGGACCGCGGTGTGTCCCATTCATCAGTTTAGCATTTAAAAGTGTGCTAGAGAGTGTCCCATGTGCGTCTTCCTTGCACAATTCTATGAGCTCCGCAGCAGACTTCTACCTGACAGTCAAAGTGGCATTACATCAAGAAAGTGTGGACTCAGAGGAAGACTGCTGTGTTTAGGGTGTAATTTGGGACAGGGCCTCTGTCTTCAGGAAGCCGCTAAATTAGATGTATCTATTAGGGATGTAACTGTATTATCAATATTGTGGTATTGCGATAGCAAAACTGCCTCAACATTATCAAATAAGTACACATTAAGTACCTTTGAGTTACCAAAATGGACCCTTTATGTACAAACATGTGCCTTTTGGAAAGGTACCACCCCAGTGATAGCTTTTTTGCCTTTATTTCTGAGAATGTATGAAATGGTAGATATTTGCAGCAAAATGTGTAGTTTTTTAAATATAATTAAACATCTTATAAAATATCTTTAAAGTTGTGTTTGGAGCCATTGGGGTTGGGCACAGTATCTGTCAAACGAACTAAAACCAAAAGCACAATATGGTTTAATCCCTTCATCAAGTCCGCTTTCGATGTGAAAGCGAAGCACACATTCTGTTTAGGCGATCAGCTAGTGTTTCAGTGTTTTTCGCACCTCAGAACAGCTCTGTTCACAGTGAATGGAGTGAACTCATTGTTGCATGTGCTGTGAGTTTGAAAATGTAACGGCCACCAGCTCTGATTTATTTTCACGGCAGATTGGTGCCGTGATTACAGCATTTCATTAGATTTGTAATTAGATGCATTTTTGTCAGACTGATTTCACTGAAGCTGGAGTTTTCCTTCAAAATAAAAGCTCTACTACCATTTTCGTCAAAATATAAGCTTAAAAGTGCAGTATGAATCGCTGACAGCTAGCGGTTTAAATGGCTAACGTTAAGGCAGTCCAAATTCAAAATCTCTCTTTCAAGTGTAGATATTAGTAAAATAAGTATTGTAATTTTTTCTACTGTACTGTAAAGCTAAAATAATATAACTAAAATATTAATTTTCATGTATTTTATAGTGCAATTGTTTTACAATATATGGCTGTTACTGTTAATAGTAGTAGTAGTAGTACATTCTACTTTATTTGGATTCCTAAAACACCAGTGTGAATGTAATTTAGACTTTGACAGCATACCACAAATAAAAAGAGGGTTGAGTCTCCTTTTAAAGTTGTCAGTGGATGTAGCTATAGACAGTGGCGGTTTCAGGCATGGGAGAACGGGGCAGCATTTTTTCATGACACGTGGGGGGCGGCACAAGCACTTGGGGGAAAAAAAAAACAAGAAGTGCACCAGTATCCACGCGCGGAAAACCATTCTGGTAAGGGAGAATTTCTGCACCGTGAGTGCACAGAACACTATGCGCGTGCAAAAATGCGCTCTTGCGAGAATGGCGCTGGCTCGACCCTCTGCACTCCCTCAACTGCTCAACCTCTGCTCACTCCTCAAGTAGACTTTGGAGGCAAGGATCAAATGTCAGATCTCTCCGCTCTTGTGATTGGTCATTTTCAACACATACCGCTTTTCATGACTTTAGGAATAGTGTGTGTGGGTGTTTTTTTTTCATTAATAGTTAATCATGTATGAACAACAATGCAATATAAAAATTAAGTATAAAACATGAAACATAATGAATAGTCTAGTCATATCAAAAATTGAGAATCAATGTAGAATACTATAAATCCGTTTTTGACATTATTTCTTCATATCTGTCACATCTTCACAAACACCTGTTCCAGAATCAGGCACAGAACCAACGCTACCTACCACTCCGGAATCAGCACTAATCACCAGATCACACTCACCTGAGTACTAGCACCTGTTCCAATCACCTGCACTCCACATATATTTGGCTTCACCAAACAGTCGTTGGCTGAGCTCGTTGATACTCCACACAGCTTTGTGGAGATCGCTCCTACTTGCCAGTCTGCCTGCCTGCCTGCCTGCCTGAGCCATCAACTTCGGATTTCTTCTGTGGACTATAAAAGACTGAGTATTTATCCTTTCTGTTTACTTCCAGCGATCTGGCTGAGGGGGAAAAAAAAAAAAGAGAAGGAGAAAAAGAAAAGAAGAGGAACGTTAAGTTTGCTGCTTGATTTATTTACCTGAATTACTCATCTATACGAGTCTTTGTGTTTCCTTTAAAACCTGTGAATAAATACTTACCTGTGGATACCTACCTTCTTGTTTCCGTCTCCTACTGAGCGTGACAATATCACACATTTAAGCCAATCTTTTAAAAAACATAATGGCATACACTATCCGCCTTCATGGCGTCAAACTTCAATAAATTATTGCTACATCATTTTCATATCTGACAATTCCATATGGATAATAAGCAGCGGCTATTAAGCGCACATAACATTTTTCTGATATTTATACCACTTATTGCTAGTGACAATTATCTGCACCTCAGTATTGAAGTGCATTATAAAACAGAATGCAACCTATTGAGAGTAAATGTTCATTTTAATTCAGATTATTAAATAGATGGCATTGTTGACACCTTTATTGGGAAAATAAAGCCCTCCCTAACCCTATCCAATACTTTTTCAACTTTTTGATTACTTCTTTCATTTTTATTCAAAATAAATGCTTTTCTGATGTTATTTGAAAAAAA
Source organism: Enteromius argenteus (assembly GCA_032357425.1). Taxonomy (NCBI): domain Eukaryota; kingdom Metazoa; phylum Chordata; class Actinopteri; order Cypriniformes; family Cyprinidae; genus Enteromius; species Enteromius argenteus. The sequence continues at coordinate 9,002,985 of JAUCMR010000059.1, forward strand.
AGGGGGCTGAGAGGGGGTCTCGCCCAGGGAGTAATTTAATGTAGAACCGCCACTGGCTATAGATGCAGTTTCCCTAATTAGCTCTGCTTGTACAGACCTTTTGGTCTCACGACCAAGCTATTTAGGGGCAAGTTTAAAATACATTACTTTTGGCTAAATTTAGCTTTTCTAAATTTCTAAGTTTTGTAGCGTACTATCAGAGACAATCATTTACAGGTCTAAATGCACCAATATTGACACAGGGGTTTCTCAGCAATATTTAATGGGACATAGTGGTATTTCATTAAAAAATGTGTTGAGGCACCCCTAGTATATGATACATTTCTATCTAAATCTAATGAAATATCATACAAAAATGTTGTACGAATTCAACCCCTCAGACCAAAGCACTGCCATATACTCACTCTCTGTTTTCACAGGGGCCCACTGCACCCACACAAATGTTGACAGAAAGGAGGAGAGGACATAGAGAGTTATGAAGTCATTCTGCAATAAGTGTGGAGGGGGAGAGGACCCGATGCATTACAGATAAGAGGATTACAGGCCGAGCTTCCTCTAACTCTTCATTTGAGATTTCAAAGCTCCTTCAATCCTCTTGGGGAACCGCTATATCGAGGGTGCTAATCTCCAGTGCAAAGTCAAAGGGTAAATTTCAAAGTCTGGGTGCATCTGTCCTGTTATCTTCACCAGATGGTCAAGGTTTCCTTACAGACTACAATTCAGGAGGCTAAAAGAGCTGCTGGAGGAAATATTATTCTAAAGAAGAAGTGAGGATTATATGTAAAGCAGAGGTACATGAACCATTTCACACCTCAGAGCTCTTTAAAGCTGAAGTGTGTAATCTTTCTCATTTAAAAAATAAATAAATAAATAAACAAACTTTATATTTCAGTTTAATGTGCAGTGACAACTATAAACATCTGTTTGCGGCTTTCTCCCCAAAAAAGTGTAACATCAAAATATTGCTTGTTTGTTTGCACATTTTGACCAGCCTGGCACAGCAACAGCTAAACCAATTGTGTGAGATTGGGGGCGGGGCCATGTTCATCTAGCCAATAGTTAGTAAGGCCAATTTACTGTTTTAATACACATTTTTGGTATGGAGAATGATCAGGAGTAGCCAGTATTAAGAAAGAAAAAAGGATTTTATTTGATGACGAAATCACTGTTTTGTAGCCAACTAGGTCTATTCTTGTATCTAACATGAACTTGATCAAGTCCATTCACATATATAAAATCAAGTCTCAACCCTTATTTTTATATTGAATAGCTTGTTTCACTCTCAAATGTCAGTTTATAAAAGTACATAGTGTTTACCTGACTGGCGTTTCATATTGACTTAAACACATTCCTAAAATTCTATTTTAGAAATATAACAGGAATGCTTTTTCTTCTGTTTCACGCTGTGACAGGGTCATTATAATCATAACAGATTTCTAGCAATAAAGCACTTCTATTAACATCATCTAAGGCTTATTTTCCCCAGTGTTCCTTTGTCTGTTTGAAAATAGAGTGCTGCTTATTTGCCGGCCTTCTGTGCAAGCGCTAGTTTGACAGGTTGCAGTAAATCACCTCAAAAAATGGCCTGCAGTTTTTCCACAAAGCAAACCAGCCTAGAGGCTAAAATGTGTTTAATCTCCAGCACTCGTGCGATCATCCTTTTAAGGAAATCAGCAGTGCGTTTGCAGTGCCAGGGAGTGGACATATTTGCAAGGTTGTAAATGGTGCTGAGAGACAGTCTGCTTTGTGAACAGAGTGTTTGAGAGGGTTCAGAGAGATTAGTGCTAAAGCTGGTGAAAAATGACAACAGCACAGAAGATTCAATAATTACAGTTTGACAGAAAACTTAATAACCTGAAAGAACACTAAGCTTCTCCAGAGAGCTCAAACTTCAGTATTTGACTATCACATACACAAAAGTAGGAAGATGAAAAAATCAACAACTAGTAGTTCTCAATATTGTAATGTTTTAATAAATGTTTTTTTTTTATTTATTTATTTATTTTTTCCACTTGGGATCAGCTTGTTGCATGTCTTTTTCAAGCCTTCTTGTTATCATGTACAATTATTTATAGTGACGGTCCAATCAGGAGATTTGCAGGCATTCATTCAGGGCAGAGACCACCAAACGTGATTATGGAGGGCCTGTGTCCTGCAGACTTTAGCTCCACCTTGCCTCAACACTGGAAGTATCAAGTATCAAGTCGTTCATATTGAACCAAATTAGTGGAGGGCCCTGGTGCAGCCAGAGGCAAGACAAGGGACCAAGGTGGAGCCAGAAGGATAAAGGACCACAGAGAAGCTGAAGAGCCAATGATCTAAGGTGGAGCCAAGTCGAAGGGGAAAGATGGGGGGCAATGAGTTTGAAAGACTGCAGAGGAGCCAGATGGTCATGAGGCCTATGCCGTGGTCTTGTATTTTTCAGTCACAGCTGAAAGGGTTGCCCAGAATACATGGTCATGCCAGTGAAACTTGATGACCAGGAAAAGCCAGCTAATTGGGAGAATGAGTTGGATCCAGAGAACCAGATATATTAAGCAGAGTAGGCAGAGTAAGGAAGCCAGACAGGGTGGTGGGACTTGAAGACTTGATGGAACCAGTTAAAACAAATGAGCTTCAAGGCTGGATGAGGCCAGTAGAGATGATGCTTGGAGGCTGGGCAGGATTAGCGAAAAAAACAGACAAGTTTTTTCTAGTTTGAGCACACTGTGTGCATTTGGCTGCTGCTTCACACCAGGCTGTTTGGTTTATGTTATGTTTTCGGGAAAAAGACCGCTGAATAATGCAAACGATGACACACTCACTGATTATGACAGAATAGCCACCTTTACTTAGTTTCTTAACAGACTCTCCAACCGGAACACATCCGGTTACCAACCCACATTACAGTGCATTCTGGGAGTTGTAGTGAAATAAGGCAATGCCACAAAATATACAACATTTCCTCCCCTCTTATTTATAAGGTTAACACAAATTAACAATTAACTAGCTTCAGAACATTCAGTCTTCTTGTTAACTGTTTTACCTAAAGAACACAACTAATTTCTGTGGGAGTGAGGGTGGACTACCTCAAACCCTAGCTTACCCTTAGGGGATTATTCTGCCCCGAACAAGAGGGTAGCCTCTAACTAAATATAATCCAAGAAACGCTGAGGTGGACGTCGCTCCCTTACAGGATATCGGCGGTCTCCTAGGTTTCCATTTTCTGTCAAAACAATAGGTGATGACCGCTCCTTAGGAGATGGGGAATTTGTGTTCTTGGTAGGCTCGGTGGTGATGGTCACATCAGCTGGTGAACCAACACATTCTTGATTACTGACACCCGTACCTTCAGGAAGGTCAGTGAGTGTACCGGCTCCACTAAGCAGCTGGTCAGTATGTCTCCTCCATAGAAGGTTTCCAGCAGTTTTAACCTTGTAGGACACAGGACCCGTCTGGGTCTCCACAGTAGCAGGAACCCATTTCGGACTGCTGCCATAGTTCCGGGCCAGTACTGATGAGCCTGTTGAGAAATTTCTGTCTTTGGCTCGCAGACTCCGTCGCAGTACCTGCTTATTTTGTTGTTGTAGGACAGTTTCTTTGAGTGTTGTTGGTTTAAGTAGCTCGAAGCTTGTCCTGAGCTCTCGATTGAACAACAAATGAGCTGGTGACACCTTGGTAGTTCCGTGCAGAGTACTGCGCTAGCACAGCAAAAAGTTATGAAGGTGTTGATGAAATGTCCCTTGTCCAATCGAAGCTTTCAAAGCATATTTCATGGTTTGGACGAACCTTTCTGCTAGCCCGTTTGTTGAAGGATGGTACGGCGACGACTTGATATGTTGCACCCCATTTGATAGTAGAAATGTGGCCATCTCATGCGCTATAAATTGGGGTCCATTGTCTGAGAGGAACTGCACTGGTGGTCCAAATCTACTGAAAATTTCTCCCAACTTCTCAATTGTCTTGTCAGCTGAGGTAGATCTCATGATAGCCACTTCAGGCCACTTAAGGTATGCATCCATGACCACCAACAGCATTTTATCTTCGACTGGGCCTGCAAAATCAGCATGAATGCGGTGCCACGGTTTCTCTGTATATTCCCATGGGTGGAGCGGTGCCAGTTGTGGTACATTACGTATGCTTTGACATGACATACATGTTTTTGCCTTTTCTTTAATTTGCCCGTCCACTCCTGGCCACCAGAAGTAACTCCTGGCAATCTCTTTCATGTGGACCATTCCACAGTGCCCCGCATGCAACTGTTTCAACACAGGTTTGCGCAGAGATGGTGGAATGATCACTCTCCTTCCCCACAACAAACAGCCTGACTGCACTGAAAGTTCATGATGGCGAGTGATGTATGGTTTGAGCAATAAGTCACTATTCTCACCTTTCCCTGTCATGACAAAATCCATGACCTTGGACAAGGCAGGGTCATTTTAGCGTTCCCTTACGCACCTGTGCAGCTGTTACTGGGGCCCTTTCCACTTGACTGAAGTAGAAAATTTCAGCCACTTTTGCCTCTTTTACTTGGTCAGCGAGAGGCAACCTGGACAGTCCGTCCGCATTTCCGTGCAATTCTGCCCTCCAATACTTGATATCGTAGGTATGAGCTGATAATAGCAAAGCCCATCTTTGCATCCTACTAGCAGCAAGAGAGGGAATGCCATGGTAAGGCCCAAAAATCGCAGTTAGTGGGCGATGATCAGTCAGCAGCGTGAACTTCCTTCCAAAAATATACTGGTAAAACTTGCGCACGCCAAACACAATGCTCAGTGCTTCACGTTCAATCTGAGCATAGTTTGTTTCTGCTTTGCTCAGACTCCTCGAAGCAAATGCAATCGGCTTCTCTTGGCCATTTGGCATGATGTGGGACAAAACAGCTCCCACACCATATGGGGAAGCATCACAGGCCAGCTGAATTGGCAGGGCGGGGTCAAAATGTGTGAGAGCTTTTGACTTTAACAGAGTCTCTTTCGCTCTTTTAAATGTCTCCTGACATTCAGTAGTCCACCTCCAACTGTTTTCATGGCACAACAATTTGTGCAGAGGTTTTAGCAGGGTAGCGATGTTTGGAATAAAGCTCCCATAATAATTAAGCAAGCCGAGGAAAGAATGCAGCTGGCTGACATTTTTGGGCGTTGGAGCATCCACTATGGCTTTAACCTTGGATGGGGAAGTGTGCAGACCAGAGGCATCAATGACATGGCCCAGGTACTCGACTGCAGACTGGAAAAATTCACATTTGTCCTTCCGCACTCTTAATCCATACTCTTTTAGTTTCTTGAGAGTAGCGTCCAGGTTCTGCAAGTGTGATTTGTCGTCAGTGTCGGTCACAAGAATGTCATCTAAATAACACACTACTCCCGGAAGACCCGCTATAATCTGATCCATCGCTCGCTGAAACAGGGATGGTGCCAAAGTAATTCCGAAAGGTAAATGCTTATACTGAAATAGGCTGAGTTTCTTAACAGACTCTCCAACCAGAACACTTCCGGTTACCAACCCACATAACAGTGCAACCCTTTTCTTTTAGCATTGACATTTAAGCCGTGGTAATAAAATGCAAAATCATTTTTGACCAATTTCTGCAGTTCATACCGTAAGATATTATGTGACACTTTACTAAAATTATACATTTATTACAAATAGTTATTTGTAACAAATTTACTGTAGTATCACAAATAAGTTTTTATAACTTGACACACTACACATGTATTATTAAAATTTAAATTACCATTAACCAAGATTAATAAATCTTGACAAATACTGTTTATTGTTAGTTCATGTTCATTTTATTTTCAAGTGAACACCTGAAATACATTATTTGGTTAACACTTTACAATATTTAGCTAACATTTTAATATACTTTAATTCCTGCTCGATTGCAGAATAGCATCACTCTGTGCTTCTTAAATTATTATCTATTAGCTATCTCTGTGTGGTATGTGACCGCTTGTCAAGAACGAAAACAAGTTTTATTCAAATTCAGACTATATTACACAAAGAGTGTTCCCTTTAAATTTATTAAAAAAAAAACTGTTGTTTAACCACAGAGCTAACAGCAAATATCAGAAGGACTAGCAGAGGTGAGGCGCTAGTTGGCACAACTGTGCTCATGGATCAGTGGGATCCATGAGCACTGAGTGCCCGGTGATCACGTGGACCTCACGTCACCAATTAGCACATTTTCAAAAAGGCACCATCTATAAATAAACCACAGATTTGAGTATTAAACAACTACATTATCGACTGAAATAGTTTTAAAACTATATTTAATGACACAATAACAGTAATATTTTAAACATTATGAGTAGTAATGAATAAATCGTAGTTGAAATGCAGTGCTGCGTGAACCAATCAGTATGTTCAGCAGTAGTCAGCTGGCCGGCCAAGGTGTCCGCTAATGCAGCACTCTGTCCTAGTGAATGTCCTGGCAATATGGTTAAGAAATCCTTCTCAAGCCCCTGGGCTATAGTTAAACCACTTCCTCTATTTCAAAGCAGGAAAGGAAATGTCTAAAAATAATTTCTCCTCAAGAAGTACTCCTCAGAAGGCTTCATATCTCATAAGAATCAACTAACCACTATTACTTTACCATGTGGGACTCACTTGGAGGGCAGAAGGGTCAGAGCACTGTGGGATCAATAGAAGAGCTCTTCTTTAAAACCAAATTAAAAAAGTCATCACTCATAATTTGTATTACATTATCTTCTCAGTCTGGCAGATCCGTCACTATAAGGGTCTGATAATGCGATTAGCATTCAGGATGCATGTGGGCCAGTTTCCACCCATGCATGCATGAATCCTCATTTCCCATGATTTATGGACTTTCTGTTTTTCCTGTGTTTATGCATCAACATCGTGGTCAACAACAAAAATTGCTATCTCACAGATGTTTTGTGCTATCATTTCTCTGTACCAAATAACTGCTGACAACACATTGTGTTTGAGCTGAATGATGTCAGACTGGTGCTCATGTATCTGAGCTCTTGTTGGCTTAAATCAAAGGGGAATGCTTTGATCAAATCCTGATATTGCAGTAAATGCCTCAGTGCTCACTCTGTTTCCAGTTTTACTGAATGTTGGCCCATTTTCTGCTTCATAAAGATGGAGCCAGCTCGCCATTTACTAATGCACCAATTCAGTCAGTTTGAATTCAGCCGACTTTTAACTGGCACCAGTCTGTGTATACAGACCTTCTTTCCCTGGGGTATTTGCAAAGCATGGTCTAGATTCATTTGAAAGCAGTGATAGGGATTCGATGATGGGCCCAATTACCCTTAATCATGTGCTATAGCTGTGAACAAATGGAAATGCTGAGCCTGACTGCCACGTGAAGTTTTGACTGCCCTTCCGCCCACTTTCAGATGACGTGACTTCAATTATTTTGAGATGTGACTGCGCTTGTCCTATTTTAGTGCGCTGAAATATTCTCAAGCTGTTGACAGGCCAGTGATTTCAAGTACACACTAATGACATCAGGGAAATGTGGAAAGAGTAAAACCTTCACCCAGGAATAGTTCACCCAAAAATACAACTTCTGGCATTTACTCATCTCCACATATTGTTCAAAACTTGCCCAGTATGGTATTTTTTTCTTCCATGAAGCATGAAACATTCTGGCACACTGCATCTTGGTGTACCAAGTTTCAAAATGCATGCAGTATTAATATTTTAAATCTTTTCTGTAAATCTTTTATTTTATGCAGTTTTTGTATGAGTTGATTAATGTTTGGATTTGATTTAAGAGTGAATAATTGTTTAAATGTAGTTATTTTCATTGTGCAAAGTGTAATTTCAAAAAAACTTGGTAATTTCACACCACATGTGTCTTTTTTGGAGCTTGAAAAATGTTGTCACTTTTGGTATTTCTATTGAATTTTTTTATTTTTCACGCAGTTATTGTATGACTTCAAAAATATATTTATATGTATATTATCCAAGTCAAGAAAATTATGAATGGTGCTTTTTTGTGTTGTTTTTTGAGCTTGACTGGCTGCCTTCACACATTCTTTTCATTGCGCATGAACTAGTCTTAATAACACCACAGTTTCACAACCTCATTTAGCACAACGGTGCTCTTTGCTATTTAATGCATTCCTTAATTACACTTAAAGTGCTAACTCACTGCTTTTAAATAAAGGTGCTTGAATAGTGACCATTGCAACAAAGTGTACAACAGCTGTGCAGTTCATACCGATGTATGTACATAGAGACGAATGAAAAGGCGAATGGAGCGTAACAGACCAATCAATAATGCATTTGAAGAACAAGTGCATTAAGGTGGGAGGAAGTATTGCGGTGGGTGTGTTGTGTATAGAGGGCTGATTCCGGCTTATAAATACTGGAAATGCATTTCAAGAAGGCTCATGTTTCAGATGACAGTTATAACCATGTGATGTCACTTTCAAACTTACTTTTGGCCAAACTTTATATTAAATGGTCCGTTGCAAGAATATTACAGTGTATTACTGTATTGCTTTTGCAGTGGGAAGGGAAGGAACAACTTGCAATGACAGCACTGAACTGCCTCTAGAGATGCATTTAGTTAAAAAATATGGGGCTAAACAGAGTAAAATGGTAATTCGATGATAGTCCACTCCACTGCATACTACTGATAGGTTGAGTTGGTTTTCACAATGAGCTGAGTCTTGCATTGTCTTCCTTTGCATAAATAGACACAAAACCTGCATCAAAGCATGTTCACTCTTCTGTAGGCCAGTAAAAACATAGCAGTTGTGCCAAGGTGCAACACACTTTCAGAGAGCCATATCTCACTGTCATGAGTGCCCTTACAGCTCCACTAGAGGGCACTCGCATCACCTCACCTCCCTTGGACTCACATTCTATCATGGACTCCATATCCCAACATGCACTGCACACCCACACCTGTTCACTTTCAGCAATCATCACCTACAGCTGTTGTTTCACCACCCACTCTCACTCTCTATTTAACCATCACATTTACACTCAGACAATTGTGAAGTGTTGACTTGCTCAGGCTGTCCACTAAGCGTTATCTTTTCTGTGTTTGTTTTCTGTTATTTTGACCTTGACCTGTACTACAACTCCGGTGATTGTTTGCTGCCCACCTCGACCTCTGCTTTTGTCTTTGACCGTGATCTCTGCCTAGCCCCCTTTGTACCTGTTTGATTGCTATTTTGAACCCGCCTGTTTTCTAAGTAAAGGAGTTTTGCAAATGGATCCAAACGCTTCAGCCGCAGTTGTTACAGAACACTTCACCACAACAGGATCCAGCAGCTCTTCCAGAAGACTCCAGTCTGGGAAAGATCCAGTGGAACGGCTTATTAACTTCAAACAAGGCAAGCTACCCATTGAAGAGTATGTTACCCAGTTTTATGTTATGTCATGCTAAAGGATGTGTTCCGTATGGGTCTTAACGAACCAATACGATCATGGTTGCCGAAGGGAAAATTTGAATGCAGTCTCTTGGACTTTTTTGAATATGCCCTTGCGATTCCATAGTTACGGTGGTTCTTTCTGAGGATGAATCCCAGCCACTACACAAGATGGCTGCCACCTCCGCACCACTATCACAACCACCCTCACTACCACAACCGCTGCACAAGATGGCTGCCACACCTGAGCCGCTGCACAAGATGGCTGCCACACCTGAACCACTGCACAAGATGGCTGCTACGCCCGATCCACTACACAAGATGGCCGCCATATCTCAGCCCAAGTCAGCAGACAAAATGGCCGCTCAACTTCAGTCAAAGTCAGCAGATAAAATAGGCATCCTGTCTCAACCAGAGTCAGCAGACAAGATGGCTGCCACACCTGAACCACTGCACAAGATGGCTACCACACCTGAACCATTGCACAAAATGACTACCACACCCAAGTCGCTGCACCAGACAACTGTCACACTCGACCCTCTACACAAACCTCCTCAGCAGAAGTCGACTGGTGTCCAATCTGGCAAACCTGCCTATGAGCTCAGTGAGGGCATCTGTCCGAAACATACTGAGCACACACCCATCCCCCGATAACGCACCTGCCGGTACTATCACTTCAGAGCCTCGACACAAACCGGCTCCGGCCGATCCCACCCTAGAGGTTCCGCCAGTGGCTGCACAACACCTGGAGATGTCAGCTGTGGCTGTAGACTCTCCAGAATTTCCACTGGTGGCTGCACGACCTCCAGGCCCAATTATTCATGCCATGGCACCCTTGCTCAACCCTGTTCCAGCCACAGAGGTTCCACCAGTGGTTGCACGACCTTCGGAAGTCGGGTCATTCTGGTCACTGAACCCTTTTTGTGCTCGGCCTCAGACATGGGGGTTCTCGATCAGTCATTCTGGTCGTCGGGTCCAAGCCCCGAATCACGGCCAGGAGAGCTGTTGTCAGTTCCGGTGTCCGAATCATGGCCAGGAGAGCCGTTGTCAGGTCCAGTGTCTGAAACACGGCCAGGAGAGCCGTTGTCAGGTCCGGTGTCCGAATCACGGCCAGGAGAGCCGTTGTCGGGTCCAAGCCCCGAATCATGGCTAGGAGAGCCGTTGTCAGGTCCGGTGTCCGAATCACGGCCAGGAGAGCCGTTGTCAGGTCCAAGCCCCGAGTCACGGCCGGGAGAGCCCTCGTCGGGCCCAGTTTCAGGGACACTGTCATGAGAACATTTGAACCTATGAGCTTTGTGTTTGCCCTGGGACTCTACATTCTATATTACAGCATTATTCTGTAGCACCACAGGGGGCTTTGTTAAGAAAAACACTCAGTGGTATTTGAAATCGCCTCTATAGGTCTAGAGATAGCTGGCCGGTGGCCATGTAAAGAAGACCAAAGTGTAGCCAGAACTTGCCACATTATATTAGATGAAGACCCTGCACTAAAATGCCCAAGGACTGCAGGGGGACAAGTTCTTGCTCACTTTAGTCTTCGGTGAACAGGGCAGATACCCAGTGACATTTTTTCTCAGATTCAGTGTGTTCTCAGACTTCTGGGAGAATGAGGCTATATACTGTACATCATGTTCTGGTTGTTTAGTGGCTTGACATTTCTAACACGCATGCATATCTACAGTCTTGTAATGCTCTCTGATTTGGTTCCTGGGTTGAGAATGGGCTGCACGTCTTGGAACAAAAAGTAATATTGTCATTGGTTTTTGACAAATACCGCAGCTGCAGTTTGCACTATGATATGATGAACATTTAACATCTCATATTTGTGCTGCCAAGATGTCAAGGATTAAAGAACAAAAAAACACACTGATACTGAATCCAAAGGCATGTTTTGACTTCATTCTCTTGTCTGTGCAAAACAGTTACTCCGTATTCACATTTAGAAGAAATTAGACCTATTTCAGTAAACCATAAAGTGAACTTTCAGTAAATCAGTCAAACAACAAAACAAACTTTTTTCCCAATGCACTATTTTTTACCTTTATGTTTTATAAATTAATATAGTAAATAATAATAGTAATCTAATTGATACCGAGTTCCGGCCAGGAGTGCCGTGGTCCAGTCCAGATCCCGAGTTACAGCCAGGAGTGCTGTGGCGTGGAAAAAGAACATTTTAAAGTGATCTTCATGTAAATAAAATAAATGATTTGAAACAAAAAGGAATTAAATCACTGAAGATGAAGAACGATGCAAGTACTGAATTTACATTGCATTATTTTGTATAATTAATCACACTAATTTAACAGACCTAATAGAGAAGATGGCTAGAAATGAGGATTCATGCTAATACCACTCATGTATGCAGGTCATGCCCCCCGAAGGCACTCACGCATGTAGTGGTGCATAATGTGATACACTGCTTATGCATAGACTGCTTATCTATCCCGTAGACAGACCACCCAGGTGCTCCCATTACAACCTCAGCTGAGCTAAAACCATATGTTTTTACTGCTTAGTCATTTGGCAGCATGCACGATAACATGCTTCAGAGTTAAACTAAATCTTCCTGTTGCCCCGGTGTCATGGTGGACACCTTAATCAGCATGCAGGGTAGGTCGCTAGAGATGTTGAGTTCAAACTAAATTAAACTCATCTCAGCTCACTGAGTGGCTTAAAATGGGATTTGGTGCTCAAATGTGATCTGAATCGAGCTTAGGAAGAAATGTTACGTACCTTTCATTCAGGGGATAACAATTTCTTAGCTGTTTAATTTGATTAGATTTGAAGCCCTTCAGTGAGCTCTCTGTAAACAAGCATACATTGAAGATATTAGTATTCAGATAGAATCACTGCATCTTCAGCATCACAATGACACTATTTATTCTAAACCTCATTTTAGATTCCCTGGCATTGTGGTCTGGTCTGTATACAATGACACTTACGGTTTGGCTTCACTGCTTCAGATGGTTTCCTTGAAAACTGTGCATTTTATAGACCTATTGTTTGGATAGAGGAGCTGAATGTATGTAGGACGGTAATTGAAGCCAAGAAGTCAATCAACCCTTTTCACGGCATCCAGCCAGTAAAAAAAAACAAAAGCTAGGAGGACCTAACTCTTGTCCTTTGGTGACTAGCAAGACAATAGTTTTAACTGAGGCTCATTGATTCTTCACCAAACAGGGAGAAATAAGTTTTAGGCTATGCTAGAGGCGCAAAATACGAATCTGGAAAGCAATCTTGATGCCAGTGAAGTGTGTCCCTGGGCCCTTGCTGTAAACAAAGAGCTTTTGTTACTGATAAAACTCTGAGACAGATCAAGTCTGAAAGCCTCAACAAGACTAGAACAACAAATCAAGGTCCCGTCGCTTTGTGTTTGCCCTGGGACTCTACATTCTATATTACAGCATTATTCTGTAGCACCACAGGGGGCTTTGTTAAGAAAAACACTCAGTGGTATTTGAAATCGCCTCTATAGGTCTAGAGATAGCTGGCCGGTGGCCATGTAAAGAAGACCAAAGTGTAGCCAGAACTTGCCACATTATATTAGATGAAGACCCTGCACTAAAATGCCCAAGGACTGCAGGGGGACAAGTTCTTGCTCACTTTAGTCTTCGGTGAACAGGGCAGATACCCAGTGACATTTTTTCTCAGATTCAGTGTGTTCTCAGACTTCTGGGAGAATGAGGCTATATACTGTACATCATGTTCTGGTTGTTTAGTGGCTTGACATTTCTAACACGCATGCATATCTACAGTCTTGTAATGCTCTCTGATTTGGTTCCTGGGTTGAGAATGGGCTGCACGTCTTGGAACAAAAAGTAATATTGTCATTGGTTTTTGACAAATACCGCAGCTGCAGTTTGCACTATGATATGATGAACATTTAACATCTCATATTTGTGCTGCCAAGATGTCAAGGATTAAAGAACAAAAAAACACACTGATACTGAATCCAAAGGCATGTTTTGACTTCATTCTCTTGTCTGTGCAAAACAGTTACTCCGTATTCACATTTAGAAGAAATTAGACCTATTTCAGTAAACCATAAAGTGACATGGTGGAGGAAAAAATTCAGGGTAGAAGGAAAAAATGTTTTTCAAATCTTTTGCGTTCTCTTGCAACACATTCGTGTTGCCCTGAGAAACTTTGCGTTCTCTCGCAAACTTTTTGTGTTCTATCGCAAAGATAGTTGCGTTATCTCTCAATTTTTTTGTGTTCACCAGCAAAACTTTGTGTTCTCTCACAAAAATATTTGTGTTTTCTCACAAAAATTGTTGTGTTCTCTCACGGGCATTGTGTGTTCTTGTGAGAGACATCTGCGTGGTGCTTTCTGCTTTTGTAAGCATTCGTCCAGACAATCCTTTTTCACGTAATATCCTTTTCAGGTGTCTTTCGCTAACATCAAAATCATGTCTTGAACTAAGTAATGACCATATTTCTTTATATTTCAGTCCAAGTTCATAATAAAACTCTAGGAATTCTCCAGTATGAATGTACGGAGCTGTCTATACCACTGGAAGTGTAAAGTAAACAGGAAGTGTTTATCTGAGCTCAACTGGTTGTGCCAGAGATCGCAAACGTTTTGCTAGGGAACGCACATATCTTTGCATGACAATGCAAAGTTTCTCGGGGGAATGCAAATATCTTTGCGTGAGAATGCAAAAGATAAAAATACATTTATTTTTCCCCCTACACCAAATTTTTTTCACTCACCCAGAATTATCCCACCACCATGTCACTTAAGGCGCTCTGTAGTAAGCTAATGCCCTATGTTAAAAAGAAAAACATTACAATTATTATTGTTGTTGTCGAAAATGTACTTTAAGTATTCTAACTATTAATACAACAACAACAATAATAATAATAATAATTATTATTATTATTATTATTATTATACAACTACTACTATATAAAATGCTGTTTGTTCAGTAATAATGGCTTGGCAAATTTGTCACCTAGACATCTGTTTAATGTCCAACCATAATGTCCATACATGGACATACTGTGTAAGTTTAATGATAGATATTGACTGAGTAACTAGCAGCCTCACTTGTGTTAAATAAAAAAAGCAATGAAGAGAAATGTGAGGGAATGTTTGAGAATGTGTAAATGCGCTGGAGGGTAGTGAACTAATCCCATCAAATAAGGGGAGCAGAATAAATCCATGTCAAACATAACCAATTAGCAAGCAGATAAGGACTGCATGCTTTGCTGTGACAGAAATAGCATTGCTAAGGATGCTGCAGGTGTATTTGTCTCCATGAGCGACTGCATCTCACTTCAGTCTCAAAGTTAACTTCCTTGAGCCTCATGACATTATTTGCATCATCAATCATTGTGATGCTAGCTAGCTGGGGACATACACTATTAAAATGTTTTCTAGAAGTGGGAAAATGAGCCAAATCCTGGAGGGAATTTGTTTGGCCATGTCTCACAGTAATATCTTACTTGACTTTTTATATTCTTAATATTTTAATCTAATTGCAAGCGTGTGGCTTAGAAGGAATGGGAAGCATTGGAAATGAGAATTGGAGAGTTCACCTGATGAATTCTCCTGACACTAAGAAGTTATCAGATATTTTGCTATATGAACTGGGGCAAGAAGCTTTCATTTTGGAATAACACGCTAGATGCCCTGTTTTGTTACGAACATGCTGCCTAAAGGGAAACAAGGAGAAAAGTGCATAAAACTCACCAACTTAACCCTCTCACCTCCTCTGACATGCAACTTGATACCACAAATATTATTCATAAAAAAGAAGAACAAGAGCATGTGTTTGTCAGAGCGAATCTCTATCTCCATGTTAACGCTGCATATTTGAGCAGAAATAAGCTGAAAAAGCCAAGCCTGCCTTCATCCATTCTAGCTCGGCCATTTGTCATGAACCTCAAGGTCAAACACAGAACCGTTGCTGTCTGAGCACTGAGGCTGCCAGCAGAGGAAACTGACTGTAGCTGTGAAGAACTGTAAGAAGAGGAGAAGACAAACAGGGGCATCTGTTAAAAACAGTCCATACTAAAACCTAGTGAGCTGCCACCATAGACAGCATTTAAAGGAATATGCCACTATTTTTGAAAATAGGCTCATTTTCCAACTCCCCTAAAGTTAAACAGTTGAATTTTACTGTTTTTGAATCCATTCAGCTCATCTCTGTGTCTGGCGGTAGCACTTTTAGCTGCAGATTAGCATAGATAATTTAAAACTTGACACTTCTGTAATTACATCATGTACTAAGAAAGACAGAAAATAAAAAGTTGCAATTTTCTGGGCCGATATGGCTAGGAACTCCAGGAACTTCTCATTCCAGCGTGATAATGGGTGCAGTAGACGCAATGATATTACGCAGTGCCTGAAAAAATCACCAGCTAGGAAAAATATCAAAATCCTTTGGTAATTTTTGAGCAAAATACCATAAAAAATCACTACAATATGTTTTAATGTTGGAAACATTTTAAGTTAACATGTTTCTTAAAACATGTACAGCCATGTATTCTGAAATGTATTGTCCTTGTCAATGTTTTTGTTTTTGTCTGTGTGTCTCTGCCCACTACCAATTTGCCCAATAGTATTTTGACACCCCATGTTAACAGGTGATAGAAAAAATATGTGCATTGGTGCCATGGCAGCCAGCAAACAAATTGAGTCAGAGATTTACCAAACTTAAAAAGCCTCGGCATCTATTAAAAATAGCTAAACGGATCCTGCTCCCCGTCCCCTTTTCCAAAATAGGGATGTGCCTTTACATCTCGAACCTCAGATACATTGATTTTGATTATAATGCATTTTAAAGCGTGTTAGTTTAAATGACTAATATATGGTTTTCTCAGCTCACACTGTCACGATCAGCTGGAGGTGCCAGCTCAGGCCACTGGATGGCACTCCAGCGCCCAGCTTACTGTGTGTTCACCTCTGTTTTCATGCCTGGACTTATCCCCATGTACTCATGTCTCCGCCCTGCTCGTTTGTTGTCATGGTGTTTCATTTGTTGTCTCCACCCACTAAAATAGTTTCTTTGTGTATTTACGTTCCGGTTGTCTGTATGTGAATTTGCTCGTCAATGTTTGGATGTACGTTCGTTTTCCCCGTTGTCTAGCCATCCGTGTTTTCCCCTAGTTCTCCGTCTTTCTGTGTTCAGGATTTCCCGTTGCCGACCCACGCTTCCCTCTCTGGATTATTCTCTTGTTTCTACCTCCTATGCTCCCGTTCGCTGTTGTTTGACCCCGCCTGTACTGACTCAGATCTGTAAATAAAGCTTGCAGATGGATCCGTACGTCTACTCGCCTCTGTTCCATGACACACACATCCAAAGCACATGCACAGAAAGTGCAAGTAAATTCATTTCTCTTTGATGTCTTATAGTGCCTAAATGATCAAATACACATTATTAAGTTCATGTTAGAAATACGAGTTAAAAAAAACGGTTATGTCTGTGAAGCTAAACTGCTGGGAAAGAAATTGCATGTTTATATTAGATATGTGTGGCAGCAGTGTAATATACAGTAAATAAATCAATAAATCCACTACTCTGTTGTCTCTTCTGAGGCTTGGACTCTAAATAGTGTTCTGTGCTTGTTAGTCAGCCAAAGACAGACAGTTACCCTGCTTTGCTCGACCTTTTGCCATGGCATTACAACTTATATACCACTGTCGCTTGCGAACACAGAATGGTGGCGCCGTGGGTTCATACATACAGATTAAGATACCGCAATAGTATAATAAGATCCCCTTTCCACATCACACGGGGAGCAAAATCTCATTTTTTCTTAAAGCTTGCTGAGAAAGGCTTACGAAAAAAAAAAACTTGCATTTCCTATAACAAAACTCTGATTAACCACCATAGTACTGTGCATTGTTGTGGAAACTAACTAGCTCATAACAGTTATTTCCTGAACATGCTTGCATCTATATATATATATATATATATATATATATATATATATACTGTATAATACACATTTATTTTATATCCTTAAGAAACTGTAACTATAGTTACTTATTTTAAAGTTTAACAGTTTGACTCTACTTTCAAGTTATTAATGGCAAGCTACAGTTTTACAGCATCCTGCACAATACTGCACAGTACTGTTTAGAGAATTGAATGTTTAATCATTAATTTATTTTATTTATTTTTTGGGCCAAGACAGGATTATTTTCCTGAGCCTTTTGTGAAAACACTAAGATAACAGGATATTCCAAAGGATATCTGAGAATCTTGAAGTAGCTCAAATAGACAGGACCTCCCTCCTCGACTTTGTTTGGGCTTAATCCACCCAAAAAAACCCAGATCAAATGAAGACTTTAAAACTGTCTGACATTTTGCCATCTCTTTGGTGGTCTGCTTGTGTGTGTTTATGTGAAATAAAGTTTGAGTAGACTGCAGGGGGATATACAATGCATTTAGCCCTGTGTTTCAATCAAGTGGATTAGACAGAGCAGAAACTCTTTGATGTTTCAGAATCTGTTTCTACAGCATTTAAAATACAGCTTTCTCTAGAGTGCGTGTGTTGTTTTATGCATGTTTTATCCACGTCAGTTTGTTCTCCACACGCTAATGAAGCACACCTACCCCCATTAACCTCCCAGGAAAATCAAAAGACATTGCTCCTCATGACAGCCAATATGACAGTGTGTATACATGCTGAGATAAGTGTCTGGCCTGGTACCGTAGGTGTTCCATTTAAAAATACCCATAAAACACAAGGCGAGCTAATGGGCAGAAGGGGCGTAATGCACCCAGATGATATTAACCCTGGACAGTGAGAGAAAATGATGACTTTACAACACGCCCGCAGGTAATTATCATTTCATCAGATTAAACACTTTCATTCATCTCCATAATAAAAAAAAAGATTTTCCAAATGATGCAGAATTATTAATTAGTGATAACTTTGCATAATGATGATGGCAATCTTTTGGGTGGGCATCTGCTGATATTTCTAATCAGACTATTAAATGGGGAAAAATGCCAGATGATAACAAATAACAAACAGACTGTAATGAAAGATAATCAACAGAAGGAGGTTTTGCTGTCGTGGCCTCTGCTTCACTGTGCTGCTGTTGATTATGCATTCCCGTGTAGTGTATTGTAATATGCAAGGCAAAATATTAGCAGGTTTTTTTACTGAGGTTGCAGAATGTGTTAACCACTAGGAATCAGCTTCAATTTAGATTCAATTTAGTAATTGTAAGGTAAAGCCTATCATTTGTGTGGCAGTAGTACCTCCAAACAGAATTGCAAAAAAATATTGTTTTGAAACAGACTGATCTCTCTACACAAACTAAACAAACTAACTGTTTTTATAGTTTTAAAAAGTTAAAAAGTTTCCAGGGCAATCAATCTATGAATGTCTTACCTGCAAGGGACTAGTTGCATATTAAGCATAACAGTTTTTGTGTCTTGATTGTGATAGAATGCATATATACAGTATTGTGCAAAAGTCTTTGGTAACACTTTATTTTGATGGTCCCTTTTGAACAATCTGTTGACAATAAGTAGCTTTACACCTACATGCCAACTAACTCTCATTAGAATGCTAGTACACTCTGTAATTAATATCTGCTAACTCTTTATTGTCATGGTCTCCCAAAAGACGCTCTACTGACTATAAGTAACTTTGCAAGTACATATCAACTTATTCTAACCCTAACCCTA
>JAUCMR010000059.1:9022078-9042045 GCA_032357425.1 Enteromius argenteus
TAAACTAGGACAGGAAACACAGGACCAAATAAGGGCATGGCTGACACATGGGGATCAAAACACAAGGAACACGAAACTCTATTGTAAGCCATATAAGAAATGAAAAAACGTACACAATAAATCTTCAAACATGTCAGAAGCAATTGTTTCAAAGCTCACCACAGCCTGTCAATTAAGCTTGCTTTTCATGCACCTGACAGTATCCTTATTACAGCCAGAAGCAAACAAATAAAATCCAAGCAAATGGGAAAAACATTTATTGTGTCTTGTTCCCTTTACAGCAACAGATGAGCTCCATCATTGCTTTTTTGTTTTTTTTTCCCTCCACACTTTGTTTTTTTCCTGCATTAATCTCAGTTTAGTGCTTCCTCCAGGCCGTGGCTGTGATATTGCTGTTTACCGGAGGTCTGCCTGATTAGTAATAACAGTTAACCTTTTTGGTGTTTGGCAAAACATTAATCAATGGGGCGGTTGATTAAAAAATGTTTAGGATAAGGTTGGGGGGGGGGGTATGGGACTCAGATTAGTGTGGAAAAATAAGAGAGGGAAAAGAAGATAATTATAAATCTTAACCCTACAGTTAAAAAAAAAAAAGTAAGGCATCATGCCTTGAGCCTAGTGTGTGTGTGTGTGTTTTTTTTTTTTTTTGCCAAATAAAATAAAGAAAAATAAAGTAAAAAGTCTTCTTGCATGATTTATGAGCTCAAATATTTCCAAAGAACAATGCTAACATTGAAATACTATATAAAAAATACTAAACTTTATATATATATATATATATATGTATATACACACACACACACAAACACACACACACACACACACAGGTGCTGGTCATATAATTAGAATATCTTTAAAAAGTTTATTTATTTCACTTTCAAGTGAAATTCCATTCAAGAAGAGAAACTTGTATAATGTATACATTCATTCCACACAGACTGATATATTTCAAGTGTTTATTTGTTTTGATTTTGATGATTATAACTGACAACTAATGAAAACCGCAAATTCAGTATCTTAGAAAATTAGAATATTACTTAACACCAATACAAAGAAAGGATTTTTAGAAATCTTGGCCAACTGAAACATATGAACATGAACAGTATGAGCATATACAGCACTCAATATTTAGTTGGGGCTTCTTTTGCCTGAATTACTGCAGCAATGCGGCGTGGCATGGAATCAGTCTGTGGCATTGCTCAGGTGTTATGAAAGTCCAGGTTGCTCTGAAAGTGGCCTTTTGCTCTTCTGCATTGTTGGGTCTAGCATATTGCATCTTCCTCTTCACAATACCCCTCAGATTTTCTATGGGGTTAAGGTCAGGCGAGTTTGCTGGCCAATTAAGAACAGGGATACCATGGTCCTTAAACCAGGTACTGGTAGCTTTGGCACTGTGTGCAGGTGTCAAGTCCTGTTGGAAAATGAAATCTGCATCTCCATAAAGTTGGTCAGCAGCAGGAAGCATGAAGTGCTCTGAAACATCCTGGTATAAAGCTGCGTTGACCTTGGACCTCAGAAAACACAGTGGACCAACACCAGAAGATGACAGGGCACCCCAAACCATCACTGAATGTGGAAACTTTACAATGGACCTCAAGCAACGTGGATTCTGTGCCTCTCCTCTCTTCCTCCAGACTCTGGGGCCCTGATTTCCAAGGGAAATGTGGTGTCAGCTTACACTGTAGATCCTCCAGAGGTGGCGGCGTTCACTGCAGAACCTCCAGAGGTGTCGACTTTGGCCGTAGAACCTCCGGAGGCAATGACGCACACCCATGGAGACCCAGCATGCCCTGTCATGGCCGCAGAGGCCATCCATGAACTCAGGGTCTTTCCGGTCATGGCCATGGAGGCAGTCCATGAACTCGCGGCTAAGGAGGTCGACCATGGGCTCACTGCTCTGCCTGCCCTGCCATGGCTCCCTGCTCCGCAATGGCTCTGTCCTCCCTTGCCCCTGCTCCATGGCTCAGGTCCCCCATGCTGCCCCCTGGACCATCACTGCACCACCACCCACCTGGACATTTTTGAGTTTTGTTTTGACCTTGTCTGTTTTGACCACGGTGTGCATTGTAAACAAAGCATTTGGATGGTCAGCGCTTGTCTGAGTCCGGCCCTTGCTACACACGGTTGCATCAATAAATGTGTTTTTATATCAGTTTTGCATTTGTAACACTATCGGGTAGATTTAGGGTTGGATTTGGTATAGGGCATATTTACAATTTGATAAAGTATTATATATATATATATTTATTATAGATGTAGTATGCACCTATATCAACGTAATAAAATTCACTTGTGTTTTAGTGCCACTCAGTGGACATTTATCTTTGAAACTGAGGCAAAACATGTAGTAAAAATGCACAGAGGTACATGAGAACAGGGTGAAAAAATCATATATTAGACAATGATGGAAGTGTTTGCATCAAGGTCTCTGTTCTGGGTTTATTGTCTAGTGACTCTCTGCAGCCTTGATCGGTTGACTAGCATGGTACAAGACAATTTAACAGTGTGAAAACACTTGCAAACATTTGTCAGCCTTCTACACAGCACTGCACACTAAATATAATGCTGTAAACAAATGAAACTCAGACACAAAGCACAATACAGTCTTTTTCCTCCCATAATGCATCGCAGAGAGCATGCGCTAGGTATTCACCAGAGGCCTGATTAGGGCAATGTAGATGTATTGTATGTGAAACATGTTTATTTGCCCAATTAGCACCCAAATAAGTGACAGATGTAATCTCTCAAATATCTCCCATAATGGAGAGAAAAAAACAGAGGGAGTGTGAAACCCCTCCTCCTCTTCTTCCTGAAGCTCATAATGATGAAGTCTGTATGTGTTCTGTGCCTCATTAATGTGTGTCAGCCTTGACAGAAGGAAGGACATGCTGGAAACAGTAAGGCTGCTTCACTTGCACTGCATGAACATGTTTTTACTGCCTATGCTACAAAAAACTGTACACAACAACCTTGAATTGGCTGTATACAACATGCTGTGCACAACAAAGAGTCTGCTAATACAACACTGATCGCAATGAACCTGTGAGTCTAAATGAAGACAACTGTAATGAACATCAGATGTCATTATTCACCAGTAAACCATGTGACCTCATGCTCATTTCATGTTGTTTTGACTTTATTAAATTCATTAAAAAAAACAAACAAACATTATATTGTGTGTGTGTGTGTGTGCATGTGTGTATATATATATATATATATATATATATATATATATATATACATACAGAAATAGTGCAGATTAATAATAATAATAATAATAATGTTTCTAACAGAAATAAGAATGCATTTATGACAAATTCCGACAGCCCTGTCATAGCCATATTTTCTGCAGACCACACAGGGCTTTGTGTTTATTTGAGCTTTTAACCCCAGGCTGAAGAACAGATGTAACCTCCTCCTGGCTCCTGACACGTGTCACATTCAGAGGGCTTTAGTTTGTTTGACTGTCACAGCATGTTTCACCAATGCCCTATGGTACATCTCACAGTCAAAATACAAGGTCCCTTCTCTCAAACAGGTTGAAAACTGGACCAAAGCTGCTTTCATGAATGTATCTTTGAGAGCACACAAATACCTCTTCATGTGAATCCATGTTCTGAACTCTTGCAACTTTATACACAAACGTTCAAACATTTGAGACCCAGGCAGAATTAATTTGATAAAATACGGTAAAAATAATATTATTTATTATTTATAATATTATTGTGAAATATTAAAACAATAACAAATAACTATTTTCTATTTTATATGTTTTGTATAATAAATAATCAATTCCTGTTATGTGATGGAAAGGTAAATTTTCAGCATCATTACTCCTTCATTGTCACATGATCATTCAGAAATCATTCTAATATGCTGATTTGGTGCTCAAGAAACGTCTCGGTTACGTATGTAACCCTCGTTCCCTGATGAAGGGAACAGAGACGTTATGTCGTGATGACAGACTGGGGTTCTTACTTGGGAGCCCTGATTCGCTCTGATAAAGAGAAAACGCCAATGAAAATTGGCTAGTGGAAACTGCATCCCTCCATCAGGGAACGAGGATTACATACGTAACCGAGACCTTCCCTGTCTGTCAGTCACTACGAGTTATGTCGTGACGACAGACTGGGGTCCATATGGAAAGCGCAGCAATGTTCAGCACTTCAAATGTTAGGCAGGCACCTGCGTGTCAACAAAAGCTGTGCAAGGTCGTAACCTTCCCAATGCCCCAGCGCAAATTTGCTTACCTAGGCGCCCCTCCAGGGACCAACAGTGAGTGCATTGCTGCTGGAGAAGCCAAGCCATTTGTTCCTGAGATAGAGATGGACTCTAGGGAAGGGATTTCAACCTTCATGAGGACTGCTTCAGATCCTCCTATTTGTTGTTACAGTTTGGCAGAACGAAGGGGAAGTGAGCCTTCTGAAGAAGGGCGCTACGGAGGCCACATTCTACCCGCAGGGAGGTGACATGTGGAGATACCCATATGAACTGAGTCTCTGGGCCAGGTTCCACCCACGGGAAGGGGGTGGCAACTGGCAGCAGAGACAGACAGAGTGGTCTGCCAAGGGAAGACACGAGTTTACCCGCAGGGAAACTTCACCGTGGAAGAATACACACATGGGATTGCCCGCAGCGAATCAGTCATGTGGACACCTAGCCCAGTACAGGGACTGACCGGAGCCGGCAAGCTGACATGTCGCCCAGCCCGCAGTTCTACAAATGTCTGCCTGAGAGGTGCCGTGTGCCAATGCATGGGAGGAGGCTACACCCCATTGGAGTGTGCTCTCACGCCCAGGGGACATGGCTTGCCTTGGGCCTGGTACGCCAAAGCGATGGCATCCACTATCCATATACTAAGGACCGGCCATTCGCTGCATCGTGATGTGCTGCAATAGCAGCCACATACACTTTCAAAGTGGAGGGTGACAGCCTGCGCTCCAACTTTTCTTGCAGGAAGGAAAGCACTACTCCAATCGTGCATGATCGGGGGTCTTCTGCGCGAGCAGAATACCAACTAGCAAACAGACTCCACTTCAGTGCATAGGCGTGTCTCATAGAGAGGGCTCTAGCCTGAGTGATAGTGTCTACCGCTGGTGGTAGAGCACTCAAGTCTGTCGCATCCCAGCCAGGAGCCACACGTGGAGGTCCCAGAGATCCGGAGGCAGGTGCCATAGGGTGCGGTACCCCTGAGAGAGGAGATCCCTCCTCAGAGGTATGCGCCAGGGAGGAGCTGTCACGAGGAGCGTGAGTTCCGAAAACTGGGGGAAAGGCGTATTTGCGTAGGCCTTGCGGCCAGTTGTGAGCCAGTGCATCCGTGCCGAGGGTGCCCCTCGGTGCGGGAGTAATACAGCTGGCAGTGGAAGGACTCGTGGGAAGCAAACAGGTCCACCTGGGCTTCCCCGAATCGACTCCAGATCAGCTGGACCGTCTTGGGGTGGAGACGCCACTCTTCGGGAAACGTGAGCTGTCGTGAGAGCATGTCGGCCACACAATTGAGCTCTCCTGGAATGTGGACAGCACGCAGTGATTTGCACCAGTGCTGACTCTAAAGGAGGAGATAGCGGGCGAGCTGAGACATGCGATGTGAACGTACACCCCCCTGGTAGTTGATGTACGCCACAGTCGCAGTGTTGTCTGTGTGGACCAACACGTGCTTGCCCTGCAACAGCAGACAGAACCAGCGCAGGGCTAGATGCACTGCCAACAGCTCTAGGCAATTCATATGCCAAAGCAGACGAGGCCCTGTCTAGAGCCCCGAGGCTGCCTACCTGTTGCATACAGCGCCCCAGCCCGTACTGGAGGCATCTGTCGTAACGACAACATGCTGAGACACTTGGCCTAGGAGCAACCTGGCCCGTAGGAACGCAAGGTCTGTCCAGGGACAGAATGTGCGGCAATACGCCGGAGTGATTGACATTTGGAGTGTCCCACGGCGCCATGCCCATCTCGGGACCCGGGAGTGCAGCCAGTGCTTGAGTGGTCTTATATGGAGCAATCCAAGCGGCGTGACAGCGGCTGTGGATGCCATATGCCCCAGGAGCCTCTGAAAGTGTTTCAGTGGCACCACCTTCCTGCCTCTGAGGGAACTCAGGCAGTTCAGCACTGACTGGGCGCGCTCCTCAGTGTACTGCCATGCCCGACCCTCGAACGCAAACCATAGGAACAGCCTGTGTCAAGGGAGAATCGAGACATGGAAGTATGCGTCCTTCAGGTCAACCGCTGCAAACCAATCTTTGGGCTGAATGCATTTGGTAATACATTTCTGCGTCAACCATTTGAACGGAAGCTTGTGTAGGGCCCGGTTCAGAACTTGCAGATCCAAGGTTGCCTCCTTTCTTTGGCACAATGAAGTAGGGGCTGTAAAACCCCGCCTTCATCTCGGCTGGAGGGACCAGCTCGATTGCATCCTTTGCCAGGAGGACAGCAATCCCCTCGCGCAGGACAGGAGCGTCTCGGACTGCCACCGTAGAGGTCTGAAAGTGGGAGGTCGCCGGACGAACTGAATCGCGTAGCCGAGCCGGATCACCCTGAGGAGCCACTGCGATGGACTGGAAAGCGCCACCCACGCTTCCAGCTTCATCGCAAGTGGGACCATCGGAGTCACAGTCCTGCAAGGAGGTGTGCAGCGGTGGGCAGTGCATCTGGATGGAACAGAAGGCATTGTGTCCTGACTCATCACAGTACCACTGCCCTGGTCCACGGAGGGAGGCACTGCGTCCCGTGACTGTAACTTCCTGGCCGCTGGCAATGGAAGGTGCTGTGGGTGACAGTGAGACAGCCGTTGGCTGCGCACCGTCGGCCCACAAACACCTGGGCCCGTAGGGGAAGGGAACTGCTCTTGGGCCTGTGGCAGAACAAAAAGAAAAGGAAACAAAGGACCCTCGTGCAGTTCTTTAAGTGCCTTGGCTTGGTGGACCTGCAGGATCGCCATGGCATGCAGGGCTGAGGCAGCCTGACCAGACGCACTGTAGGCTTTAGCAGCAAGCGCTGCTGTACCCCTACAGGGTCTGGAAGGGAGAAGCGGACGATTCCTCCAGGTGGCGGCGTTCTGCGGGCACAAGTGCACCACGACCGCCCTCTCCACTTGGGGGATGTCCACGTAACCCCTGGCTGCCCCACCATCGAGGGTGGTGAGGATGGAGGAGGGAGACGAGTGGCTTCTGGCTGTAAAAGGAGACATCCATGACTTTGTCAGCTCCTCATGCACCTCCGGGAAGAATGGAACTGGAGCGGGACGTGGTTGTAAGCCACAGCCCGTCCCCAGGAACCAATAATCCAGCCGTGAGGGCTCGGGGTTGGGAGGCTTTGACACCTCCAGGCCGATACTCGCGGCTTCCCGGGCAAGCATGGCTATCATCTCCGAGTCAGACTCGGTGTTAGCCGCGGCGCCCGAAGGCGGCAGCCCCACCGAGTCCTCATCCTCGTCAGATGAGAACCCATCCCCCGATGCTGTGATCGACATCTGGTCCTCCTTCAGTCCGCCGAATGAAATGCGAGGACCGCCCGAAGATGGCCCTGACAAATCACCGGCGAACTGAACGGGACAGTCACTGTGGGAGGGGTGAGAGGCCCGTGAGGGTGTGCCTGGAGGGGAAGCTCTCAATGTTACCCTCAGATCACCACTGGCTCTCGCCGCGGATTCCTTGCCTGGGGCAGAGAAATCGACACGGGGAGTCACCTACAGTCCGCCTGCAGTCCCCCGGAGGAGAGAGAGGCGAGACTGCAGGACTGACAGGGGCATGGACTCGCAATGAGCACATGCACCCTCCACAAACGCCTCTTCAGCGTGCTGGATGCCCAGACACTGAAGGCAGCGCTCGTGGACGTCGTTGGAGGACAAATAATGACCACACCCAAGAGGACACGGTCGGAACGGCATCTTTAAAAAGACGACGGCTGACCGTGTTCAGAAACTGCTCTTTAGTGAAACGTCCAGGGGAATCACTGGTTGAACAGGGACTCCGCTGATCACGTTGTCTCACCACACCAAACAGCCTCCACTTCCTTCTCTTTGTTGTCAGCGCAGAACCAGCAACAGCAAACATGCAGCTCTCGGCTCCGAAGCAAAATCTGTTGAGTGGTTGCACCTGCTGCCTTTTTATACCCACTCAGCAGGGAGTGGCTCAGGATGCAAATTCCACTAGCCAATTTTCATTGGCATTTTCTTTTTATCAGAGCGAATCAGGGCTCCCAAGTAAGAACCCCAGTCTGTCATCACGACATAACTCGAAGTGACTGACAGACAGGGAACATGTCTTATTATCCATCGCAAAAACATTTTTGCTGCTTATTTTTTTATTTAGTTTAATTTTATTTGTTTTTTTGACAATGATAGTGATTTTTTTAATTATTGTTTGATGAATGAAAATTCAAATGAACAACAATTATTTGAAATAGAATTATTTTGTAACATTGTAAATTTCTTTATTGTCACTTTTGATCAACGATTCCCTGTTGAATGAATTTAGTAAAAATAAATAAATAAACATTTTACTAAATCACATACACTGAAAATAACCAAAAGACACATATACCAAAATATTTATTTTATTTTATTTTATTTTATTTTATTTTTATTTCTTTTTTACTTCACCAATCTGTCTTTATTATCCAGCTCTTGTAAATTTAGTAAAATAGGTTTTGAATGGCTTTTCATGTCGATGATGACTGTCTAAATACGTTTTGGGGCACATAAATATATATGGACAGATATAGACAAACAGAACAGAGAGAAAGAGAGTGAGTAAGACATTGAGTGTATGTGAACCCAAACTTTACAAAACCTTAATAAATGTATTTCTCTAACCTCTACTGGAGGTGACATTAATCATTTTCTTTAGTTAGAACTTCCATTCCACCTTGAGAGCACCTCACCTGTTTTTTATCAATATTAATGGTTCCCTCTCCTTACTTAGCCAAAGCTATTTCACACTTGGTTAGCTAGGCCATGAGAAGTGTCTCAGGGGCGGTATATTTAGCGAGCTTCCTAAATATTTTTCCGAGATCCCTAATCACGCCAGCAAACCTGCCATTTGTGCTAACACACTACAAAATTTCACACAAGTCATTTATTTTCCTCGAACGGAGCAATTGCTCAGTTTATGCATGCCACTAAGACCTTTAAGAAGTGCTTTGAGAATTCTAATTGGAAAGTGTTCAATAATGTACACGCTTCCTGCACTGCTGTCACAGTCCGAGAGAGCCGTCGACCAGTATTTCTCTGTCTGAAGATGAACAGCGTTGTTGATTTTAGAGGGAAGAATGGTGTCTGATTCTTACAGCCAAGTACCCACATATACCCACGCACTTGTTTATCAAGCGCTAAATGGATTTCACAAGGTTACTAGGTTAATTGGCTGACCTGTGTATACTATATCACACTGAAATTCATTTGAAACTGGAGTTACCAAACAGTTTGCAATTTCAAAAGGAAAACATGCAATGCTTAAGTATTTTTATTTGTGATTAATTTGCTAAATTCATAGACATTGATTGGCAGCCCTATATTCAAAATGTCTCTTTATAATCAGAAATGTGGCTTTCCAGCGTCCCATAACGTCTCGGTGGGACAATGTGTTTTCACTTCCTGCGCAGACGACCCTTAGTTGTCCTCAAACTCCTGCATGCTGCCAGCAGCTACGCTTTCACAATTCAATTCCCATCTCTAAATGAACCGTTCAGACTCACTGCCTGGGTTCTGACCTTGAATAGCTGAATACAGCCAGGAAGGGCATATTTCTCTTTCCATGCAGGGATGTATGGATTTCAGTGCCAGTATTCATATGATCAGTGCACATCAGCTGAATCCAGAACAAATGTTATTCATAAAATCTTACAAGACCTTTGAAACATCTGCCAGACAGTAGGTTCACGCAAAATGAAAGTTGATTAGTGATTGTTTGGTGCTAATGACTCAGTTTCATGATTGCGGTAGGAACATGGACAAATGTGAATGAAGCTCATCTATCTGTATCTCAACTGTATAATTTTCACTGTATAATTGAACTGGCAGTTTTTTGACTCCTTCTGTTAAACTGTTTCGTTTACATAAACTCATCTGTTAAGCTGTTCATTTACTGAATGATCACTGTGCTACGTATATATTTTATTTATAATCATTTTCTATTTTTAACTTTTTAAAAATTCATTTTAAACACATTTTTAAAATTGTTTTAAAGTTTGTGTAATCATTGTTTTATTGTTGTGATTTTTTTAGTAAATGATTTTAATTTTAATTATTTTACTTTTTTATGTAAAGCACTTTGAATTGCTATTGTGTATAACATGTGCTATAATATAAATAAATATAAATATAAATAATCTTGCCTTGCCTGATAGGTGCAAAGTGTTCACAAGTGAGTCATTTGAATGATTCAGGCAACCGATTCATTTAAAACGTTTCAAATCTCAACTGAACTGAAAACGATGCAGGAACTGACTATGCTGCTTTGTTTGGAATAATTGTTATTTTGGATCTAAAGCATGAACTAAAATGTAAGTTACTGAATATTAACTTTTTGTTTATTAAGTTGATGTATATTGCCATACAGTTGTGTTGCCTTCTCCTTGCTACTGAAGTAACTTTTTCAAGCCATTGTTGCTAGTCCTTATTTTATACGAGGGGCTTCAATCTTTATGAATTAGCAAAAACAGGTCAATTCAAAAGGTGCACAAAAGTTGTTCCATACAGGCTACATAATGTCTTTGGGTAACTCCTTTCTATTATTTAGCTAACTATAACAGTATATTGTTTTGTTTTCAAGTAATTTGTCTACCAACTGTCTTTGTTTTTCTTACAAATTAACTACCCTCCTTCTAAATTTCTCCTATATGACATTTTGTAAATTCCTGTTGGTTTGCTTGTTGTCTCTATGTTTGAGTATTTGTGAGGAATCAGTGATGGAGAATATTTATACAGCTCTACAGTCCAATAGAGTACAGTAGATGGTACGTCACAAAACCAGTAGAGTCCAGATAAAACCCGATAAGGGCTATTATACAATGTGCCTGTTTCATGGTGTGCCATCAGCTGTGCTTAAGATATAGGCTCCTGTTGTCCAGCAGAGCATGAAATCGAGTTTGCTAGAATAAGCATTTGGTCCCAAAAAAATTCAATTTGACTGCAGCATTTGATGCAGAGTGTGTGCAATGTATAATATGATTAAAAACTAACCCAACGAGAAAGAGGGTATTATGTAAGCACACATGACCACAGGCAGCATTATTTAGAGGTAGTCACAGAGTAGTACCTCAGTTCTGAAATGATTGTTACCAATGTTGGCATATTTAGAAAGAAAAAAAGAAAAGCAACAACAAAAAAACATATAGCAGTGTCGGGAAACTTTATTGAGTGTTGTTAACTGTTAAATTTCTTATGTTTCTTGACAATATTTTTATTCAGTACATTATACCAAGGTTTCTGCAGTTTTAATGAAAGTAAAAGTTTTTTAAGCTAACGATTAAAGCAAAAACAAATATCTGCCTGTTACTCAGAAAAATAAACCTAATTTAAGGGAAAAGCTTTTTAATCTCACTGATTGACATGTGGTATTGCTTTAAGCATAAGCTCATTTAGTTTTGTTTCACGAGTTCGCGCTTCCTCATCGAAACGAATAATAAAAGCATGTTTGGCGTGCTGTCCGATGGCGGACTCCGAGCCCTAGGAGTATG
This sequence comes from Enteromius argenteus, assembly GCA_032357425.1. Lineage (NCBI taxonomy): Eukaryota > Metazoa > Chordata > Actinopteri > Cypriniformes > Cyprinidae > Enteromius > Enteromius argenteus. The sequence continues at coordinate 9,033,752 of JAUCMR010000059.1, forward strand.
AACCCTAGCGATGGCAGAGCTCGGCGTCTGGCTCGAAACCTGCGTGCCCCCCCTTGAGGATGCGAATGGCGGAGAAGGGGAGGAGGAGGGATGCTTAGAATGAAATACGGAAGGAAGGAAATGGGCTTATTTATAGGGCGAGTGTTTGGACCAGATTGGCTAATGAGAGGTAAAGATAACGGTTGGTAATGCGGCGCCGGCTTTGTCTGATTATTCGTTCGCGCTCCTCCCGAAATTAGTTTAGCAACATCACTACATTTTTCAAGACATTTTCCATTTGCTTTAATTGAACATATCTTAATTTGAAGACGTTTAGATTTTATTTATTTTTTGCTATACATGCAACAGTTAATGAAATGGATATATGCACGACATTCTACTCTGAATAAAGATCCTGTTTACATTTTAAAGGAATAGTTCACTTCCAGAATTAAAAATTACTGATAATTTACTCACCCCCTGTCATCTAAGATGTTCATGTCTTTCTTTGGTTGAAAAGAAATTAAGGTTTTTGAGGAGAACATTCCAGGATTTCTCTCCATATGATGGACTTCAATGGGGGGCAACGGGTTGAAGCTGCAAATTGCTTCAAAGGACTCTACACAATCCCAGCTGAAGAATAAAGCTCTTTTCATTTTATATACCCATTAAACTCCACTATGTGGAAAGAAAATCCTCAAAAACCTTTATTTCTTTTCAAACAAAGAGATATGAACATCTCGGATGACATGTGGCTGAGTAAATTAGCCAGATTTTTTTATTTTGGATCGCCTGATATTTAAGATGCATTTTGGTCAGTCACATCTTAAGACCTGCTGTCTTAATCAGTCTCTTCTGTCCACTTACAACTACTTTCCTGATTTCTCTGAAGGGAAGCTTTATGTGAGGCTGTATCTATGGCCCTTTTCTGATCCTTCAATCTAATATTGTGAAAAGCTAGCACAATTTACTTATAAATGTGAATTTACGTAAAAGGTAACTCCACCCCAAAATTAATATTTTGTCATTAATCACTAAACCCCATGTTGTTCCAAACCTGTAAACCTTTCGTTCATCTTCATAACACAATTTAAGATATTTTTGATGAAAACCGGCTTGTGATTGTCCAACAATTGCCACTGTCAAGGTGCAGAAAAGTACAAGACACGTTGTCTAAATGCTCCATCTGCCATCAGCGGTTCATCCCTAACCTTATGAACTTATGAGAATACTTTTTGTGCGGAAAGAAAACAGTAATAACGGGTCTCATTCACTAATAACTGTGTACGTTTTTCGTATTTATATGCACTTTTGAATTTCTCACGAAAACTTTCCGCCTAATTCACAACATGTGCATACTCGTTCTTCTGTTAGTGAATTTGGAGTCTTCTAAATGAGTGCCCGTGTGCACAATTTTAGTAATTTGCACAATACAAGCCCAAACCAGCTCCATATAAGGGCTTTCCGCAAAGCGGCCCTCGTCTAGAGAAAAACAATTATGGCACCGAAAAAAAATATGAAGAAAAAAAACTTTAATGATAATGAACGTGAGGTTTTGCTCCCGGAGGTGGGAGCCAGAAAAAAATGTTCTATTTGTGTTTGTCTTAGCAGACATATCTGTGCGCTCTCTAAAGTTGCACTCTCTCGTCTAATTATAGTGTATTATCAAGTTTTTATGTCAAGTTACTTTTCACACATCCTGTAAATAACATATTTGATTATATGTAGGGTTCTTTATACATGCTTACAAGGCCCCGGGCGTACATGTGGTATAAGTTGTCCTTGAATTTTTTTTGTATGTTTAGAATAAATTTTAGCATGCATGTTTTCAGTGAATAAGACCCAATGACTTTATTCAAAGATTCGTCACCATAATATCACCGTAGCACCATTTTGGACAGCATCCGGTAGATGCACATTACGTATGCAGTTCTGTGTTAGATGCAATGGAAAGATCCGTCTTGTACGTGTATTTACGATTTGATTTCCATAAACGCTGTATCTTTCCATTGCGTCTAACACAGAACTGTGTGCATAATGTGCATACACTGAATGCTGTTGTTATTTTTGTTTTCTTTCCATACAAAAAGTATTCTTTTATTGCTTCATTAGAACGACATGGGGGTAAGTGATAATTTTTTTTATTTGTGAGTACAAACTGGATCCCACCAAAGCAGTAGAATTTATTTAGCAGTATTTTGTTAACACATTTGTAGAACCGTTTTTTATTTTTTTCTTTGTGTATTTTTTATTTATTTACTTATTTGTTTTTAAAAGCATAAAACTGATTACATTGGAGCCTTATTTCCACCATGAAATAATGCAAATATAAAAGCCCATTGCGAGAGGTTAACTTCAGAATTCAGAGGAAAAAATGCAAGATGTAAATTGTCCGATAAAGTCAAGATTTTGAGAAATCATAAGTTATATGTAAAGGAATAAAAGTTGCTAGAGTTTTGCTGCCACTCGTGTTCATTTCAGCTGAAAACTGTAGTGAATTTTATGTGCACAAGTACGGTTTTAGAGTTCTTAGAAAATGTAGGTAGTTTGTGTTTCTCATGTAGATGTTAAAAAAAAATACTTCAAAAAATAGATCTAAGTGTGTTCAAGTTTTCTAGTTACAATGAGCTAAATTATAGCGTACCCCACTTACTCTACAGATGTTTGATATAAAATATTACTGTTTCAGTGAGTCTCTATAACTGAGGGTGAAGTGGAAGGTGTGAAATTGCATGGATTTATCACTAGAGTGTTTTCTCCAGGGAGACAGTACATTGAGGTAAGCATATAGAGGTACATAAGAGATAAGCTCTGAATTGCAAGATTAAAATTCTGAGAGAGAGGGGAAAAAGTCTTAATTGTGAGATAAAAATTCAGTTACCTTTCTTATATTTTATATTTCATGGTGGAAATAAGCTTTAAAATGATTGTGTGAAGTGTGCTGCTTAGGCCTAACACATCAGCTCCAGCTCTGTGTATAAACCCATGGGTCGTTTCAGACTGCGCTGTGTCCTTCTGCTCTGAGTCAGCCATTCAGGCCAGTGGAGCGTAAACTGTAAGGATTTGCCCTTAAACCAGCAGTGTTCCTAGACTGTCATCGTGTCTTTAGATGGCTCAGGCAGTAGCAAAGCTCTTTCCAGTCACTGCACAATAGGATGATGGCATCTGCAATCTCCGTTTAAAAGGGTTGTTATAGGTAAATGCATGAAAACATATGCTAGTGTTAGCCACCAGAGAGGATTAAAAAAACAGATTCATAAAATAAATAAATAAAGTTACTGGTTAGTTACTGGTTATAGTTACTCACCATCATGTCATTCCAAGCACAAGGGGATAAATGATCAAGAAACTTTACATAACAAATTCTGATTTGCGCTGCTTGTAGAGCAGAAGTAGTGCACTTCAACTTTTAAATTAATGATGTTATGCCAACCCTTAGTTATTTACCAGTTTATCATAGATCCACATGAGACTGACTGATGCTCAGAGGGTTTTTGCTAGAAAACATCTTTAACACATAATTCTTGTTTAAAATTTAACAACAGCCCTGGCGCCCTGCCACCGCTTGTTACAGAAGCAAACATAAATATTCAACTTCCTGCAGATGTTGTATTTTTATTAAAGGTCAGTGCGACTTGGAGTCATTTTACAGGCTGAAATAACGTTAATGTTTTCTTTTGCCTGTGAGTGCAACAAGTTTCTTTAGTTAGTTATAAGACATAAAGTGAATCAGCATGCAAGGCTTTTTAAATGTGGTAACAGAACATTTTGCTGCATAGTACTATTATGTTGCTTGAACATTTTGTGCTCATCTGAAACAGATGAACCATGAATCTGACAACACATTGGTTGTACTTATGACAACAGATTTTAGAGGCTTAGACAAGCTTGTGTTTCACAGGACTTGTACCCAAGCACTCATTGCAAGTACAACGCTGTACCGGGTGAGCTATTGAGCAAGTTTACTATGCCAGAAAAGCCATATGGAGCTTGTTTTGTGATGCAAACATAAAAAACATATTAATTTATAAATCATGCACTATGGTAAAAATGTTTTGAGGTGATAATTGCACAAGAAAGTACAAAAATAAGTGTTTATCAGTAATATGTTCCTGTAATCAAAATGTATGTGCAAAGGAATAAACGTTTTACTGCCACTTGTGTTTATTTCAGCTGGAAGCTGCTGTCAATTGTACGCATAATTAAATTATAGAGTACGTCAAAAATGTAGGTAGTTTGCGTTTCTCGCATAGGTGGTAAAAAAGTTAATTCAAATAGAGATGCAAGTGTTCAAGTATTCTAGTTTCAATGAGCAATATTATGGATTACACCACTTATGCTACATATGTTTGATATAAAATATTACTGTTTTAGTGAGTTTCTCTATAGCTGCGGGTAAAACAGTTAGCGTGAAATTGCATGGCTTTATCATTGGGGTGTTTTCTCCAGGAAGACAGTACATCCCCAGAGGAAAAAACTGAAGCAAAAACAACGACAACAACAACAAAGATGTATCACTCATATAATTAATTACTCATTAATCTGAATGTATATCAGAAATGCGTTAATTTCTTGTTGATCATGAAAGGCAGATGTTATTAACCATGCTGTTAACTCAGAAACTGTGTAAAAAAAAAAAAAAAAAAAAATCACATCTAAGATGAATTTTGTTTAGACTAAAAAGGAGATAAAATTTTGCATAATTCCAAAATGTATAACATATTGCAAACCATATTACCCACACGCACACATGCACAAAGACAGCCATGTTACTACTAAGGGTCAGACTTGGAATTGGAAGCTGCATTTCTATCCCTGAGAGGAAACGTCAATTTCCTGCTCTTTTTATCCCCTGAAGAAAGACCAAAACTCACCCCGAAGGTACCAAATCAAATCGTTTTTACTTCGCCACTCTTCATTAGGAAGAGTCAACAAACCCTTATCAGCATTCGGCATTCTCCACCATTTCAGCGTAGATAATTGATTATGTTTGGGAGCCATGTGGTATTGGATTCGCATCTTGCTAACGGAAAGAGATACAGCGCTAAATTAAGTTTACCTTCCGCAGGCTCGACCAGACAGAGATGCAGTGACCCCTGTTGCTGAGAAAATAATCAGAATGACAGTGTTGAATGAACAACGGACCCATTTTTCATGCTGTGGCAGTGCAGCGGCTGTTTTGTCGGTGCATGCATGCATTCATTCACTGGCACGTATCATAAACACACACAAACACACACACACACTCAAGCACTCAGTCGAGCTGTATTACCCTTGAGCAGAACACATTACATGTTGCTTGTTTTTTTTCGCTGAAATTATTCAATTGAATGTTCAAATTCCCACCGTTTGCCCACAGCATCATGCAGTGAAGCACATATTTTCAATTGTAGGAGGTCTGGCTAGCTGTGATAAAGGCCCTGCGAGCATGTCGCACAAAAGCTGCAGCGACTGTGTGAGCAACATTCCAAATTAGCAGCTGCATTATGTTCAGCTTGACTTAGCACATCTATCACACCTTAAGATTTATCTTCATTATGTGAGATGAAGTCTATAGTCCACATCTGTTCTGTGTTTTTTTTTTCACAACTCTTGATCAGTGGCAGTCTTATTAAACTCATTATTCTGATTAAGACACTTTTTTTCAGCTCACTTTCTGGCCCTGTGGACCTTTAGAAAATAAACTCCCTGAAAACTCATTAGTTTGTTAAATTTCTCTACTTAGTAGTATACCTCTAACTTTTGTGTAATTTTCACACCAATTTGTGTAATATGTTAAGCATCTTGACCTTTCTTTTTTTTTAAAGCTCTGACATCTTAAGGCCAATTCACACTGCACAGACAAACGCCAACAAACTCCAACAGACTAGCTGGATCAAGTTGGCTGTTGTATTTAGAATATTATGAAAAATAAGAATCATATTCACACCGCACCAACAGGCACTGACCAACTGTCACTGACTGGGAAAAAAATGGATGATCATATTCACAATCCAAATGTTACTCTTATTAATGTATTTGTGTGTCATTACTCACATGAAAAGACGGTGAATTAAACAAAAGAGGCTGTGGGTGAAGCCATGGTTATTTTAAACTCTAACCAACTCCAACCAACATCTGACAGGGGTACCACACCGATCCAACATACTCAGCCTTTAAGGCAAATAGGTTAGATTTTATATAAAAATTATTTGGATTTATTTTGAATTATTTATTCAATATGACTTATTTTTAATTTCATTAATTAGTTCCAGTTTTTACCTTAATTTAATTGTAAATACATTTTAAAGGGAAAGGTCACCAAAAATCATAATTTGCTTACCCTCACTTTGTTCAAAACTTGTAGGACTTTTGTTTATCTTCAGAACATAAATGAAGACTTTTTTTCTGTCCCTGCATTGACAGTCTAAGCAACTATCATTTTGATTCTTGAAAACGTTCCAAAAGAGATCTTAAAAGTAGTTCATATAAATTGAGCAGTTTAGTCTAAATTTTCTTGATGGCTTTACATGATGAACAGATTTAATTTAGGCTTTTGTTCACATACTATATATAATTAATGCACATCAGTTTTGGAAAATGTTTAAGCTTCAGTTTATGTTCGCTGATGCAAATATGTGGATAAAAGCTTAAATTAAATCTGTTCATCATACAAATTGACCAGTTCAGAAAAATTGGACCAAAACCGTTCAAATCATATTAATTAGTTTTACAATTTCTTTATGAGCTGTTTCAGGCTGTAGTGGTAGTTGCATAGACTGTCAGAGGCACAAAATTCATTAAAAATAAATTAGTTTATGTTCTGAAGATGAAGACTTAAAGGTTAGAACAATATGAGGGAGAGTAAATGATGACATAATTTCTTTTTGAGTGAACTATTCTTTTAACAAAATTGATTGCTGTGGTGTAATCTAAACACTCTCAGTAATTTACATAGTTAATGAATTAAGAAAATAACAATATTATTAAAAAAAGAAAATACATTTAATACATGAAGTCAGCCTCTGTGGTGTAAAACATCCTTAAACTTACTGCAAGCACATGATTTCCCGCAGAAATCATCCATGTCTTAAAGTCTTGCCTGTGTTCACTTTTACTCAGATGATTCAGTTGCAGTGACACATTCCCACTAGATCCACCAATTTATTTCCCAGAATGCAGTGGTTATTTATTTATTTGTCTTTAATGGTGTGACCTTTTGACACAAAATGTTTCATATGTTTTTATCACAGTAGCCTTGTTCCCCCAACTGTGTTAGTGTCTCTAGACACTGACAGGCTTATTTTCTAGCTGTAATTTGGCTGTGGGATCCTTTTATCCTGTTCACCTCACCGTTCAGAGGCCGATGTGTAGAAACTAGTTTTGTCAGAGAGCACACATTGTGCTTTGAATAGAGGTCATAGGGTCATATTCAGTGGTTTAGACAACCTGGCCATAGTCAGATTGTGGTAATTTCTTTCTATTTTCTAGTTTTGATTGACTTTTACACAACCATACTTCAGACAGCTTAATATTAAATGAGGAGACTTTCACAGTAAGACTTATATGCATTTTAATTGGTTGTTATTTTTGACCCTGTTTCTGGTAGTCTCATTTTTGTAAGTCATCTCACAGATTTACCATTTATCAAATACTAGATCTTTAAATCCAGTCCAGATTGGATACAGGTACCAAAAACATAGGTGAGAAAAAACCAGCTGTGGCCCGTCTGGTTGAACATTTTTCCATTGGTTTGGTGATAACAAATCTTTCCCTAGTGGGTGACCGAATTACCTTCAAATGTCTCTGCCATTGAGTCAGATATGTTAGTCATGTAGTTGGTTTTTAAAACTTACTTATTAATTAAACTTAGGAAAGTTATCTTTAAACTGCCAGAAAAGTAGATGACAGAAAAGGACACATAAAAAGACATTTGCAACAATGCTGAAAATACAAATTTGCAGTCAGATATATTTCGGAATGCAGCAGCCCAGTAAGAAATCAAACTTGTGCAGCTTGACAGGTTGTGTATGTTTCAGGCCTAAGGGTTAGTCTGTTACAGTTTGTACAGATCTTGGATAGCTTGGATGAAAAATGAATGAATTCAGGCAAAATTGTTAGAAAGATGTAAAATATAAAACTCTTGACACTTCACATAGCCTCTAGATGGAAAAGTATATGTTGTACAGTTAAAGCATATCTTGAAGTAGGGAAGTAGGGCATACTTTCTGTCGTCTAAACATCTACTCAGTGCAAATTAAATAAATGGATGTTTTGATAATAACATAGTTTCGGGTGAAGCGCTGGACGAATTACCCACAGCTGTTAGCAATCAG
>JAUCMR010000059.1:9102764-9119535 GCA_032357425.1 Enteromius argenteus
CCGATCTTTTTTTTTTTTTTTTTTCTTTTTTTTTTCTCCCACTTCAGAAAGAATCTACAATACTATATAAATATATATATACTGTAAGATTTTGGTTTTTGGTTCTGCAAGACCACTGTTTCAGACAGATGTGGAGTTGACAGCTGTTGGACAGGTGATTGTGAAAAGTACAGTAATCCCTTCAAGCAGAAAGAACCTCTCAGGACAATGTTCTAGCAGCAACTTTGAAGTGTAAAGTTCACACTCTCTGCCATGTTCCTGAACTCCTGAACAGCCAGATGGTGAGAGTGGGATGGTGTTAATTTGAAGTGCAACCCTAATAATGGGTGTAAACATGGTTCAAAGCATCAGTCACTCAAACTATCAAACGTTTATAATTACATTGTTTTGGTAAACATAAGAAAATAGTTTTCATTTTCTATGTAATTATTTTAATTAGTTATTTTGTTAGAACTAAATGGGCATGGACTGTATGTATGTATGTGTGTGTGTGTGTGTGTGTGCAAATATTGTTGTTATTATTATTATTATTCCAAACCCATATGCAAGCTTAGTCTGCAGATCTGTTATCTTTAATGGCAACACACTAAATATTAAGTGTAAGAATATGACTACAGTGGAACACCTGCCTGTTTAATTGGCAAACTATACGTGGTCTTTTGCACACTTTGACCCTCTGGTCATTGCTTACAGGAGTAAGCATACTGATCTTATTTTGATCAGAGAATAATAATAAGCTTCTCGTATTTCTGCGCTTTTGACTCATATCTTTTGTGCCATCCATTAGTATTGTTAGGGGTAATTATCATGACTATATGAAAGATTGAACTGATACCGGGACATTTTTGAATGGCACTTCATCAAAGTCCGGCCACACTGTAATGGAGCTCTCTTTCACAGACTTCACACAGACCGCAGCTCTTCCTTTGACCCGCCATGTAAGAGGATGCTTTGTCTGAAGGATGTGGGTCAAGTGAGCACCACCCAGATGATACCATCAGGCTAAGTGGAGGTTAAGGTCTATTTCCTGTCCAGTCTTTGACTTAGATAGTAGATATTTGCTGTTGGAACAACACAACTTGCGTTTTCTTTGTAGTGTAAATATGTGAAAATGCCTGAGTAAACTAAAGGCATTGTAGAGAGGTAAATGCACCTCAGGGACATGCCATGTTTGAAATTGCATACTATCATAACACACACATCAGTTTTGCAGTATAGGAAAGTGGCATACCACAAATCTCATCAAAGGCTCATTGGAAATATGTGCTTCTACACACAATTCTGCAACCAACTAATTATGTACCTTACTACACATTTTGCCACAGTTTCAAAGTGAAATGTCCAGTATAACTGTGTAGAATGTTAAAAATGTTTTAAAGTCATAACAAAACATCCTGCAACCAATTGTGTGAAAATTTGCCTTTATTAATCAAAAATATACCTGTAAATCATACAAATTGTGGGAGTTTTACAGCACCTAGTGTAATTTTTATTTAACTGAAAACTCATATGTATAGGTACGTTTTTTAAGTTTTGTAGAAATGTATGAAGAGGCACGTATGTCTAATCAGCCTAAGTTGACAAATCTTGGGGCACTGCCACGAACTGTGGGATGAGGTCCCACAAATACATCACATGCAATCCTTTTCAGAAAAAGTGTAAACATACTGTACTGTATTCATGCTAATTTGATGCAGCGTATGCAGTATACAAAGTGGTCTAAATAAGCCAATTTCACCATGCTAATATAAAATACTATATTTTTATACAAGACACAGTTGACAGTATGCAAATTTTCTCTAATCCCAGGATACCCTGCTACATTTGACAAATAGCATGTTTTGAACATTGAATCCAACAACACAATGCCTGCAGTTTGACTTCCTATTCCCAGTGTAGCATGGTTGTTACATGTGATGTAGTTTCACAAATATTTAAATAAATTAGTTAATGAATTAGTTTAGTTGCATGCAGTGAATAATAAACGTTAAGATTCAGTCCAAACAAGCTAATAATTTATGTGTCATATATAAATATTTTGGACCAAAAACCAGAACACCTAAGACACAGACCTACAGACAAATAAGAAAATAAAATTGATAAGAAGATGAATCTTAAGCTGACTTAAATCCAGACCAAGATCTTAAATTTGAAATTTTACAAGCATTCTTTTATAGGATATTTTCATTAGAAATTAGAAATACAGCAAAAGGATTTATCCTAAGGAAGTAATAACATCAATGTGTTAAAATACAAAGTTCCATAATATTACTTGGAAGAGTACAGGCTAAAACATGGAAGGAAGAAAAAAAAAAATAGTGGAATTATACAGTATAGAGGAATTCTGGAGACCTAAAGAAATATAAAAAGTAACGAGACTACCCTCTCGAGGGGTCTCAAGACCAAGATGAAAAAAGAAAAAGAAAAACATCCAACAGTCAATTTCACCTTCTTTTATCACCTTGCATTGAGCGTCAAAAGACATGCAGAACCTGATTTTACTAAGTGCGACATGTTTCTGTATCAACATTTTTGTTGGCCCTGCAACATTGTGATTAACCAGTCAGGTTTGAAGAACCGGTTTATAGTTGTGAAGTTCAGCCTTACAAAATATGTTAACCTAGGAACACATCTAACTCAGCAAAACCAGGATATGCCAAAAGACAAGTGAATGTGTAAGTTAATCTTTCAAAAACACTAGGTTACAATCAGTAAGAACCAGCCCTTGGGGGAACATTTGGCTGCATGCTCTGATGCCTAAACTTGCCTCTCTTGCATTCCTGAACAAGCAGATGGGCTGCCGTAACCCTGTCCAAACCTTGTATTGACCCCTGCTCACGATGACCTTCAGTGGAGGATTTAGGTAATCCAGCGAGTGGTTGGTTTCACTCACAACAGTGTGTGACCCACATTTACTGCCTGTAATCCTTTTGTTCCTAAGATTCTGATCTAATCCTTTGTGTCCATTTCTAGTGGGCATCATGTACACTTACACATGTAACAAAGAATTGCAGGTTTAACTACAGTTAGCTAAAGACTTTTCAGCATATTCTGAATCATCAAAATCCCATTGTAGCAAAAATCCAGAGAGATGAGAGATTATCTCCAAAAGCTTAAAGTGTGACATCACAATACAGCTCCACTTCAAGCTAAAATTATTTGCTCAAAATGGACTCAAAAGGAACAGGAAGATCTGCAAGGCTTGGCAGCACTACACACAGAACAGTCTGAACAAATTTATGTCCCCCTTGAAACATAGGAGCCACTCAGACAACAGTTTCCTCTTAATATGCATTGAGGAATTCTTTGTTGGCAACCAGGAGTGGTGCAGCAGTTTTACATTTTCATCTGCTTTTCTGCTGCCAGTGAATCACTTTGTGGTATCATTGTGCACCTTTGAAATAATGCTTGTGATGGAAGGTGACAAAAGTTGAGAGAATGTCACTTGCTTCCTACCGTTTGCCCATCAGACATCCAGGCTACGAGAGCACGGGATGAAGTGGAAAGACATGGAAACTCAATCCCTGCACGGTCAATCAAGACGCATTTAAGGAGCAATTTGAGACCGCCAACTTCACCTCGTCATCACAACTCTTGATCTCAAGATGACAAATTCAGTCTTCCAGTCTCTCCGAGAGGTCTGTAGGCTTTGGCATTGGACATCGCTCAAACTCTCAAAATGCATCACACGTCAGAACCGACTGCAGCGAACCAAGTCTCCTCTTGTGGACAACCACAACCAGACCTCCTAATCAAACACTTTTGGAGGTGCTGAAGACATTTTAGCAGCATCCACGATTGCGTATCTTCACTAAGGCACCACTAATGGATGGACAAAGCTACACTGGTGCAAGACTCCTAGGAGGACACCAAAGGCAGATGTGAAAAGTATTTTGTGTCCCTCAGGCAGCCATACCATTTGGGGTCACTTCAGTGTAAATATAGCTCAGGAGGGGTGTGAAGACGGAAGCTGTGTGGAGTTTGAGTGTGAAAAGGGGCCTTGGATGGGGTGCACATGGTGAATGCTGCAAAAGGGCAAGTAAAGTGCAGCATATGGGGTTAGGGGCCTCTGCTACATCTCTCATCCACTACATGTCAGCACTTGGACATGCTGTGCATACTCTCATTGTCAGTTCAGACCACTCTGGACTATTAGTAAGCTCTGCAGCAGAAAACAATAGACATATTGATCGTTACAATAATGGAAGAAGTGTCACATCGTACCAGCAATCTTTTAAAGAAAGAGCCCAAATCAATTGACATCAATGGATTTTCTTAAATGAAAGGACACAGTTTCTTAAAGAAACTGTGATGGACAGTATATAAAGATGATTTGATTTTACTTTCCACCCATGGACACCTCTTCTTTTTAAACTAAAAAATATATATATATATATATATATATAGATAGATAGATAGATATTTTCATGTTTTCTCAAGCAAAGCAAATTTTGTAAGTCCAATATCTTACATTTTTGGTTAGATTTTTCAAGATGGACATTATTGTCAACGTTATGGTTGAGTAATAATTTAAAACAAGTTTCTAAAAATTTATATAAACTTTTAAATAATAACAAATAACAATAACAATAAAATCCTCTGAACATTTTGAACATTCATGAAAATCAAATTTTATTTTAGGCTACCTTCGTTTCCTGTATGCTAGTGTTGTTTATAGTTAAATTCAGTCAATGCAGAGACATATAGAACAGGGTACCCTTTAAATGTTACATATCATAACACAACAATGTTACTTGGAAAAACAGCTATGTTTTTCTAGCATTCAGAAAACTATGAATAAACCTGAAATGATAGAAGAAGGATTGGAGATTAATTTAATTTATAAATATGTTAAATCTTAGCACTCAACAGTAGTGAATTATGCATACGATGGACACTTTACTATCCCATGAGGCCCTGGGGAAGACATTTAAATGGCATTAAACCAACACAATTGATGCTGGTAGGTCATATAATAATGACATTGGAGAGTGTTGTATGTCCAGATAAAATTTACTGAACATACTTTTTTTTAGTAATTACTTGTTCAAAATAGGTACCTACTAAAGAGAGTATTTCGGATGCAGCCGTGGTCTTCACTAGTCCAGAACCTTGTTTCAGAACCTTGTTTTCTTCACAGCAGACTATCAGCCAACAGACTATGCAGTATTACATCATCAAAGCAAGAACTCTAAGGCAAAACACAAGAGCTGAGAGTAGCATTTGGGATATCTGGAATTTGGGCCTGCTAATTGTTGATGAATGCCTTATAAACTTTACTTTATAAACGTAATTGCTTTTCAAGTATAACCGGCAAGTACAAATTAGAGAGTCGCACCACATATTTTACAGTCTGAACTAACCTTGTCTTGTCATAAAGAGGTTAACTATCTGATATTTTATTGGACTTATTGCACACAGTTCTGAGGGTCTGCTGGAGTCCTCTCTATGATATCATTTTCCAATTTCCAATGTCATTCTTATTCCTAACAATGCTCCTTCTGCTATATTTTCCACAACCTGTAAACACAACACAGCTCACTGACTGGACAGTGCAGGTAATGAAACCCTTTGTGAACATATCTACCACAGATTAGCTCTGACACAGGATTTGGTTACCTGCATTTCCGTCATTGTTATTCTTCACATAAGTGTGCATTTCCTCCAGTGTGAGCATTGGCTCGTGCATTGTTTTTGGCTGGGAGTAAACCTCGGATAAGAGCATGCGCTGAAAAAACGATGTTTATTATAATGAAGCAGGGTGTCTGCTAATGTGCCTGGGGAGATAAGCAAAGGAACAGGAGATGGGGGAAGGGGGCCTCAAATCATCTGTCTATCCAAACCCCACCGGTGTGGATGATAATGTGGGTTTAAGCTGCGGTGCGGGTGAGTAATGGAATTGCACGAGGGCCTGTGAACCCCTGCTGGGTAAGCTCCAGACCTCTGCCTGACAGCTAGCCGGAGCTGGAAATCCTGGATAGGAGATGGACAAAATCATCTCAGAGGTGAGGAAAGTGAGGTGTAGCTAGGGTAAGAAGCACAAAAGGAAATCATTAACAAAATAAAGCACCCAGTGTACATGATAGAAAGAAAGAAGAATGTTTTGACGCTGGGATGCTGGTTTAAACTGGTCCTTTGCTGATTTAAGCTGGTCCTTTGTTGGTTTATGGTGGTCCTTTGCTGGTCTTAAGCTGGTCAGACCAGTATAGGACCAGCACATGACCTGCAAAGGACCAGCTTAAACCAGTTCAGACCTTGGACAGACCTGAGCTCTGTTTCAAACCCTCTCGTCCTGTGGAACCTTTAATGCCGCCCTGGTTATTGTAGGATATCATTCAGTGTAAATGGACCAAAATGGAGACTTTTGAAAATGATGGCATGGCAAATCCTTGACGACCATGTAAAAAGTAACATAATGCTCGTTGTACCAATAGATATGTATAGGTAGATTCCCCATTCGACCACTCCAAGCACGCATACGTATCCACCATTTAAATAATCTACCTGTTTATACCTGCATGAATTGTCAAGTGCACTTTCAGAAATAAAGGTACAAAAGCTGTCACTGGGGCAGTACCTTTCCAAAAGGTACACTTTTTTTACTTATTAGGTTCAAATATGTCCACTTTAAGCACTAATATGTACCTTCAGGGTACCGAAAGGTACCGAGATGGACCCTTTAGGTACAAACATGTACCTTTTGAAAAGGTACCACCCCAGTGACAGCTTTTGTACCTTTATTTCTGAGATTTTGACATGTGTATGGTTGTGTAGTGTAGATGGAGATAATTATTAAAATGCAGCAGAAACGCCATGCAAGGATTGTTTTCATACTTAAAAATTTGTAAAATGAAAATGTACTACTGTAAACAAGACCTGAAGCACCCAGAAGAAGCCTAGCCCAATATGAGGAGAAGACAAAAAGAAACGCTTCCTGGATTTGAATCCAGGAACATTTTCAGTGTATTCTGGGATTGCCTTATCAGAAAATGGTGTTATGTGTGCTTATTTATTCATAGTGTTATCTTATTTTGTACTTTTCTAAGTGATCATAAAATACCTACAGACCTATTTAGAAATAGGAACCCAAGGTAGAATATCATAAAGCTCATTTTCTAGCATTCGCCATTTGACAAACGCTACTGAAATTTTCTTCACAACATGCAAAAATATAGTTTTGCTCACTGTTTGGAAGTGTTTGGAAGCCTATGATGCCAAAAAAGGTTGCTTAGGTGAGCAGCTCTATGGGTACATAACTTTTATGTTCTGCTTTTAGTATGTGTATTCAGTCAGCGGTTTTTATAGACCTCTATGTATCAAATACTTGGGATGTCATCATCAGCTTCACTTTGAAGATGGCCGTTGAATGCAGCTTTCATGCTTTGTTTGACCCTAACCTTTCAACAGGGAAGATCATTTACACAAGCAACCATTTTACCACCTGCTAGGAATGTCACCCCATCAACTAGTGCATACCCTCTGTCAGAAAAGGAGACCTTTATGCACTGCCAAGCCACATACTCTGGGGATGGATTTAAACTAGAACCTCAGAGTAAATTCTCCCAACCAGCCCTGACAAACAGCACAACCTTTCCCTGAATACGCTGGCCAAAGTTATTTCCCAACAAATACACAGAGACTTCTCTAAAAACGCTTCCTCTCTTGCGCACACGCACTCTCTCTCTTTCTCTGGCTCAGCCTGACAAGCACTAAATAGACTTTTTATCAAGTTAGCGGAGCAACGGTGAGCTGGGAACATTTCCTTTTGTCGCTGTTCATTTTTCTTTCCGTTCTGGCTCCGTAATGGAAGCCAGGGAGGTTTCTCACTTTCTGGTCTAAATGAGATATCTGGGCCTTAACACAAGCCCTGCTTTCTGACAGGCAAAGCTGGAGTTATGTTCAGATTAAGATAACATATCCCAGAACCTTCCCAGCATGCTTCTTATTTAAAGTGCTTCTACCGATAAGCGAGAAAGTTGTGATTCAAAGGTGGTAGATTTGAGTTGCCCTGCCGTTATTGCTGGGATGGGATCAAATAACAAGCGGAACATTTACAGGGGTGCAAATCATGTGGCCGACAACACAGAACCAGACTTTTGACTGTAGGCAGTTTGGAGATAATTTTGGCCAAAAAACACCCTCTTTGACATTTGGATGTGCGGTTTAGGGGAGCTTCATTTGAAGCTGATAACAAAATAATACATCAGCATGGAAACAACAAATTAAAATAATTGCACAGCAGTGTTATTCTGTTACCAACTACCTAAAGCACTCAAGAAAACAGTGAAGATGTGTTTGCACTTTGTAATCAGAATTTTATTGATTTATTTATTTAACTGTCCATACACACATAACTGTCTCAAACAAAGCTACGATACTAGCTTTGTTTGACATTATCTTTTAATCACACTGTATGATACCACTAAATTTAGCAATATTTAGCAAATCTACAGATTGGTTCTTCTAATGTAGTCTAGTACTCTTTTAAGTACATTCTAAATAGCATAAATAACATATTCACAAGGCACTTTGAATGGAAACAATCACCACAGATATGTTTTAAATCAAAGTAAAAAAAAAAAAAAATGTTCAAAGGGTCTTTTGAAATTACTATTTTCATATGGTTCATCTCATGGACATTTCACTCCCAAGATTCTCTGCACTGCATTAGAACCTCTCAGTCTTGGCCATCTGACATAAATCTGCTGAAGGTTTGCCAAGTTACGCATAAAATAAACCTGCTGCACCTGCAAACACACTCTGCTTCTATAAACAAAAAATCATGGTCAACCTTGATATCATGGTTTTATGTAAGTTTTTTATTAGTATTCATTTTAAATATTTTCTATATATGTCTTTTTATTGTTTTTGACTATGGCCATTGTTGTACTGTAAATTAGTTTAATCTTTCTCTTTTTTTAATATAGATAAAAAAATAGTATTTGAATAATTATTATTATTTATCTATATATAATATATTATTTATAATAGTTGCTATTAAAGATTTTTTACATTATTTTAATATGTTCCTTGAGGTTTACTGATAATGTTAATAAGGGTTTGTTTTTCTGCAAACAAACAAATAAATAAATAAATAAACACATGGAAAAAATATTATTTTTTTAATGAACATTTTGTCATTAATTACCCTTATGTCGTTCCAAACCCATAAGACCTTTGTTTATCTTTGGAACACAAATTAAGATGTTTGTGATGAAATTGGAGAGCGATCTGACCCTCCATAGACAGCAACACCACTGAAATTATTCCAGGTCCAGTAACTTAGTAAATACGTTGGTAAAACCGAACGTAAACAATGCTGATAACGTAAAATACGCTCTTAAGTACTCTCCAAAACTGCAGAAGACATAGGTCAGAGGAAAAGAATGGCTGAGTAAATTATGATATTTTTGTTTGCTTTGCGCAAGTTTAAACCACTGATGTCACATGGACTGTTTCACTGATGTATTTACTTCATTTCTGGACCTGGGATCATTTCAGTTGCATTGCTGTCTATGGAGGGTCAGATCATTTTCATTGTGAGGTTAACTAACACTTTAAGGCTACTGACATAATTGGCTTACATCAATGCATAGGAAACAGTATCAACATCCCCTATTGCATGTGAGTGTTTTGAAAAATTGTCAAAATAAAATGCTGGAAACAGTTTAACAGTCAAGCGAGTGGATTGTGCGCAAATACGCATCTGCAATGATTCAGTGCATTGTGTTGTCTTCTTGAGCATCAGTAAATGCTTCCATCATTTGTAATAGCTGTGTATGAGTCTCAGTTGCACTCAGTGTGAAAAGATGGCTCTCAAAATCATACAGTCACTGTTGGAAAGGATTCAAATATGCAAAAGATACTGGAACACCAAAGAATGTGCAGGAGCTGGAGGATTTTTCTGAAGAACAGCAGGCAGTTGAGCTGCTCAGGAACAACGAGGGACAACACAGATTAAGGTATGTAAACTTTTGAATGGCGTCATTTTTTTATGAATGAATTGATTATTTTGTCTTCTGGAGTATATATAAACATCTGTTTTGTGAAATAGCTTATTCAGAAGAGTGCTAAATAAAACTAGCATGCAGTTTTCATTATCAAGAAGCTCCCTAGCTAAACTTTTACATAACATATTACTGACGTTTGATATAGTGCACTCTCAGAAATAAAGGTACAAAAACAGTCACTGTCACCTTTTCAAAAGGTACATTTGTACCTAAAGGGTCTATTTTGGTACCTTGAAGGTACTTATTAGTACTTAAAGTGTACATATGTGCACCTAATAGGTACAAAAGTGTATATATTGTATTTAAAATAAACTCTTTATTACTTTATTACTCTTTAAACACTTAAAATCTTTTTAAAAGTGAGCCTAAATACACATATTTTCAGCCCCAAGGCACTTTATCAAACCAAAGCTTTCACTGTAGAATTTTACACAATCCTTGTAAACATAAGCCTGTGAACCCCGACTACCAGAGGTTGCATAAAGCCAGCCAATCAGATATGAGCTTCCATATCAGAGACTAATCAGAAACCAGGCTTTATTGTTGAAAAGCTTCCTACACAGGCTATGGAGTATTTGAATTCTATAGACAGCATCCGCATCGATCTGCGATGTTAAAAAACTGCCTGATTCAGACAATTTAGTGTGAGATCTGAGTTTTAAAAAAGTGATCATGTACCACAGACCATATTCAAGAAATAGAATTAGACATAAGAAGCTTTCTGAATGATTCTTTGAGATACTGTATTCGACTCATGGGAGACAGCAGGAGTTTTTAAGCTTCCTCTCCTCCAGTGCTCTATTGATAAAAGCACCCGGGCTCAAGTCGGTTCAGGCTCGTGTTTATTTCAACAAATGAAGATGGTAGAGGCCCCTGGAGTCAGATTCATTTCCTGCAGTGCTCCCCTGTAAGCTCACACTATTGGAATTATTCTGCTCCATAAAGCACTTTAAGAAGACAATGTGTGTTCGAGTATCTGTTTTATGATGTATTCCGCCAACAATGTGTTTGTCAAAACAGAGAGGCATAATTATAGACTGGCAGACGTGGAGACGGTTACAGTACATCCACATCTCTCTCTTTTTCTCTCTCTCACACACACAAACACATAATTTAGCCACTTAGCAGTTCCTCCCAGCACCTCCTATATGCATTGAGTCTGAAATGTGTTTTGGCTCAAGGGATCAAGTAATTCTTTTAGCCAGTGAAACATCTTTGAACATACACACAACTTCTGAAATGGTGATTGCTATCAGAGGAGCTGCTGCCGTAGTAATGAAGCTGATCCTAATAGCTGTCAGACTCTCTTAGCTGCAGCACAGGGACTCATTCCAGGCCGTATACGCTTCACATTAGCTAGTTTCTCATCCCCAACACAGCTGTCCAGTTAGGGAAAAAAAAGAGTATAACATTTGGATGTAAAACTGGGAAAAAAAAATAAATAAATAACTGAGAAAAAAAAGTAAGAAAAAAAAAAGTTTGCTAGCTGACTTCATATAAACAACATGCCAAACCCAGCATTATTTGCTTTATTATGTAAACAGGTTTAGTTGTGTGACTGTTTTAAACAGAATTTCACAGTCTTCCAAAAACGTATTTATGTGCAAGGAATTTTGATTGTATCTGTGTATCTAGCAGTGACAATAAAAAATAAATAAATAAATAAATAATAAAAAAATGCCTGCAACAGCGATAGTGGCTTTTATTCTGACGTTAAGGCTGACAGCTCAATGATTATCTCAGGTAATGACTGTGTTTTTAAAATAATATTAAAATGGATAAATATGAGTTTGAATATCATGTTCGATGTTTTACGCATTGGTTAATTTACCTCAGATCTTAAAAAAATAACCTATAGAGCGTTTAATCTGTTAACCATGAACAAGTAGGCTAAGTTTTTCCAACGCCAAATATTATACACTGCCCGTTCAATCCACCTGGATTTAACCAAGCAAATGGCCTTAGGTGCTATAATCAGGGGTTGCTGCAGTTGACCAGGTCTACACTGTAAAAAAATAAGTGTAACTTTAACTGTAAAATCTTGTAAAAACACTACAAAAAAAAAAAAAAAAAACCTGTTAATAGGTTAACAGTAAGTTCCTGTAATATATACAGAGAAAAACGGTAAAATATCTAACCAGAATTTCATGTAATTTTACAGTAAAATGCAGTTATGTGCATTTGGGATTTATGTTCCATCTTCTGTTATTTAATAAATGTTTATTGCATTATTTAAGTGTCATGTGTGTTATCATGCTGGTGTTTTGCTATCTTTTACAAAAATATTTAGGCAACCACAGCTGCCAAACCTTATTTATTTTTATTTTTTTACAGTGTAGGTTCAGCAATGTTATGTGTCCAAAGAATGAGGTCACCTGAATATACTGAATGACCAGATTATTGATTATTTTTCTTCCCTGATGGCACGGGCATATTCCAAGATGACAAAGCAAGGATTCATCTGGCTCGGATTGTAAAAGAATTGTTCAGGGAGCATGAGACATAATTCTATATATATATATATATATTTTTATTTTTTATTTTTTTTTTTTTAATTATTATTATTATTATTTTTTATGGCATCCAAGAGCTTTCTGGCATTGGATAGACAGCAATGCAACTGACATGTTCAAGGTCAAGAAAGGTACAGTAGTAAGAACATTGTTAAAATAGTCCAATTTTCAGTTTTGGGTATACTATGCCTTTACACTCTTTTCAGTAGTAAACAGGATTGCTGTTTGTTTGAGAAGACAGACTAGAAGTTATTCAGTGAATACAGTATTTAACCTTAAAGTGTATCATTTTGAATGCAGCAAAGTCATCTTTTAAAGGGAAAGTTCCCCCAAAAATGAAAATGTAATGTTTATCTGCTTACCTCCAGGGCACACAAGATGTTGGTGACTTTGCTTCTTTAGTAGAACACAAACGAAGATTGTTAACCCAAACCGTTGCAATCTGTCAGTCATATAATGCAAGTCTATAGCAATCAAATGATCCAAAGCTCTGAGAATAAAAAAACAAAAGAAAGAAAAAACATACACAGACGAAACCAAATTAAACATACATTGTGGTGTTAAGACATGAAACAATCTGTCTGTGCAAAAAACTGAACAGTATTTATTTAATTTTTACCTCTTATACACCGCGATCTCCAACTGTCTTCAGCTCATTCATGACATCCGGTGCGTGACAAGTCAACGTGTGCTCTGGCAAATAGGTATAGACGGTTTCAACGACAACAATGTGTTCTGAGACCAACTTCATTACTCATTATTAGCTGTGCTTGTAGCCCGCGACACTAACCAGACCGCTAAACAAACACAGACTGGATGTTAACTTAGGTCCAGGCGCGTGTACCCGATGAAACACAGTTATATACACAGATCCTTACGTATTGCGGGCCATAGAAACAGTCACTAATGAGGCATCTATGTATAGATGTCTATATGTTGGACGGTGACGCGTCACGTGCTGGATGTTGTGAATAAATTCCGCAGTCGGAGATCGGGGTGTATAAGAGCTAAAAAATATATAGAAATACTGTTCAGTTTTTTGCAAAGACCAATCGTTTTGTGTCTTAACACCTCAATGTATCGTCACGAGTCGTATGCTTTTATTTATTTATTTGACTCTCAGAGCTTTGGAACGTTTGGTTTCCATTGACTTCTATTATATGACTGACAGACTGCAATTGTTTGAGTTAAAAATATTTGTTTGTGTTCTACTAAAGAGACAACGTCACCTGCATCTCGGATGCCCTAGGGGTAAGCAAATAAACATCAAATTTTAATTTTTGGGTGAATTATATCTTTAAGGCAGCATAATCTTGAAACCCAACTTTGCACTTTAGGAACACAAGAATATTTTTTGTGTGCAAAGAAAACAAAAATAATGACTTTATTAAACAATTTCTTCTCTTTCGTGTTACTCTTCAATGCATGTTCAAAAAGTATTCTCATAACCTCAAAAAAATACAGCTGAATCACTGCTGTCATATGGACTATTTTTATGATGTATTACTACCTTCCTGGGCCTTGAAATGACTTGAGAAGTGCATGCATTAAACCGTTTTATTGAAAACTAGTGAGCCTCCTACCCAGACAGCATTTGAAGGTATCATAGGAGTGTTCCCAAAATGCAAAGCTGAGCAGCAACATTACGCTGCTTTAAAAGATGACTTTGCTGCATTTAAAATGATAAAGTTATATAGCTACTGTTATCACTGAAGAACTTCTAGTCTGTTCTCTCAGTATGTAGGTGTTTGAAAAACAGCGAGCATATTCCTACTGAACACAGCTTAAAAGCATAGTCCACCTAAATTGTCAGTAATTACTCACCCTTATGTCATTCCAAACCCATAAGACCTCCGTACATCTTCAGAACACTTTTTTTTCATCTTTACTCAAAAAGTAATCTCCTAGCTTCATAAAAATACAGTTGAATCACTGATATAATTTCCCATATGAATGTGTCAGTAAATGCACTCACATCTGTTCCTAGATACATTAATATCCCATAACATTAACTTCTCTTACGTATTGTTACAGGTCATATTAGTATTGATATTTATTAAATATACATAAGTGAGTAAATGGAGTTAACATAAGTGCAGGAAGATGCAGTGACATCAAAAATAATTTAGACAACAGACACCGGAAGTATATAGATATATATTCATTTATTCATTGATATTTAAACAGACTAAAAAGTTGTAAATACAACTTCTGAATGAAAGGCACAGTAAAATCAGACACAGCTGATATAATACTCAACTGAAATTGAAGTACAGTACAAAAGCAGACAGTTATTTATGCACGCAAAAAATCTCTCACGTGCCAACACCTATAGAGAGGTCATCCGGACACCAGTTTAGATTTGACAAGAGTGAAGGGATCTTCACTGATAATGGCTGATGGACACTTATTGCTTTGACTCTGACTGGCCAGAACTCAAACATGGAAATTTAAAAAAAAGATTCAAATCTTAATTAGTTTCATTCATTTGCACTGGCAGAAACATCAAGCTGAAAAGTGATTAGCTAGCTTTCAAAATCCAGGCTCAATGGAGTGATGCTGTCAGTCAAGCGCTAGCGTACTTCATTATCTAACGCATACTCATTAGCATACTGATCTAATTCATTGGTCCACCAAGTGCAAAATCAAACCAGGGAGGGGAAAAACAGCAGGCTGATGGCTCAAAGTTAAATGATCTTAAGTGTTAGAGACGTTTAATTAAATTTTGATTAATTCAATTGCAGAGCTGTGAAATTGAAATGTTAAGATGGATTTTAAAGATAGAAAGTTTCATTTCAGCCTGTGCGGATGCACGCTCACACATCGAGGAGTTGATAGTGCCACATCACGCCGTGCGCCGGTACATTATTTATAGTTAACGGCTAATTAGAGACCTGGACCCCGCTCTGATTTAATAGCGCCATGTAATTTGGATTCATTGTGGCCATCTCTGTGGACTTTGCTTGATTAATACAAACACAAATCTTCGTAACAAGTCTAACCACATTCGTGAATCTGCTCTGGGGTGGTTTGACTACGCTCGGTTTTTAGGCTCTGCCCTTTAAGTTCAGAGGTTTGAGTTACACAGAACCAGACTCTTTGGTATATGCAAAGCAATTCCAGCTCATTTCCACTCTCCAATCTGCTCTAATTATGTACAGACATCCACTTCCTCTCTACCATCTCAAAGTTATGTTTTATGCCAAACTCATTCTTCCTGGAATGTAAGTGAATTAATTAGGCAAAAGACGTATGCTGAAAAGTTTTGGACAGAATTAATGCTCGTGTACTGACGTTCCCAGCTGCCTTTTCGGGGTGTCACCATTTTGCAAGTAAACCTCCAGTGAGACACCGGAGGATGTTGATGATGGTGACGTAACCGCTGCCTTTATTGCAAAATAAACCATTGAAGAAAAGCAATGAAATCAAGACATTTCAATAATTTAAAAATCAACGTAAGCGTAACAAAATGTACACATAACAGATTGTAGTGTGAAGGACGACTGGTCTGAGATCAAGTCACAGAAGATCCCCAAACCCTGAAGATGTCGTTGGACATTGATGAGTGAATGTTGACGGAGATGGGCGGTCATTACCTAGCGGTACCACTTAGCTGGGTTAAGTACTCGCGCAGTTCTTTAGCTGCCTGGAAGCGGCCATACCGCTTTTTAGGGTTGGCACATTCGTCCAACAGGGCTTCAAGCTGGCCGTCTTTGGCTATGTGTGGCGGGGGGTCGTGAAGAAGTCCACCGGAGCTGCCCCGCCACATAGCATATCGAGAAAGCAGATTTTGACAGATGGCGTAATAATTGTGGTCCACTGTGACCCGCGAGCACAACATGTCTTTAGAGAAGGAGAGACAGGCCTCCTTGTCGCACTCCTCAAACTTGCTCTCGTACCAGACGTCGTAGTTCTCAGGCTTATCTACAAGAAGATGACAGAAACGAGACTAAATATGCAGTAGTTGAGAAAATAAATAAATAAATAAAAATGTATCACAGACTAACTTTTTAAGTTTTTGTAAAAACTGACAAGTTTCAATATCAGTCAATTGTTCGTATTAGAGCTGCACGATTCTGGATAAAATGAGAATCACGTTTTTTTTGCTTAGAATAAAGATCACGATTCTCTCACGATTCTGGAGAACTTTTTTTTATTTTAAAGATTTAACCTAACAATAGGTTATCAAACAGCAGTAAAATAGCAGTTAAATAAGACATAATATTCTTTGCTTTACATTTAAAGAAA